>CM031995.1:6888849-6993180 GCA_018804465.1 Populus tomentosa
TTGTACTTTATAAAACTTATAACTCAGTCTCTGGGATATGTTTGCAAGCATGTCTTTGTAAGATTACCCTTTCATCGTGAATGGTTCATCACGTAACTTTATGCGATGCTTCTATGAGAACAGTTATTATTATTTTAATCCGTGTACTTTATAAAATTATAATTCAGTTTATGATAAAAGAAAATTGCAAGCAGGTCCTTGTACGATTACTCTTCATCGTGTAACGGTTCATTGCATCACTTTTTTTATGTAATGCCTGTAATGTAATAAGTTATTATAATTTAAATGATCAATTATATTATAGTTTAAAAATTACACGATCAAATATAAGAATGTAATCACTATTCTTATAAAAAAAAAGAATTAATGTAGCTCTAGATATAAATTATTATTTAATGGAATAGTATAATTATAAAATTACTCTTAAAGAAAAAAAAAAAAACCCTTTGATCTAGATATTTGAGGGTGGTGGTGATTATTTCATTATAATACAATTATCTTTTACAAATTATATATAATTATCTTTTATAAATTATATGGGGCGAGATTGTATTTCATATTTTATATAGTAAAAATACTCAATTAACCAACCTAAGATAATATAATGCCTAATACTCAAGAGGATAATTATATATTTTAAAATTTTATAGGAAAAAAAATTATTTTTTTAAATTTTTTAAATAAAATAAATAATAAAAAAAAAACATGAACTAATTCAAAGAACAAATAAATTTCAAGATTACTTTGAAAATTTAGAAATCAGACATGTACTTCAAGGAGGTAAGAGAACAAAATAAAAAAAAAAGAGCTATTGATTCTAAGCTGAAAGTCATTAAACCACGCAATGTTTAGGGATGGAAGAGCTGCCAAACGGTTTGAAAGCTATCTCGTAAGCTATTTTTTAGCTGCTGAAAGCCTTCTTATACATTGCCTCGAGTAGCGCGACTACAACTATTTCATTGGCACGTGCAATACATGCATTGACTATTTTTTAAAAATAATATTTATATTATTAAATTATCAAATTACTCATTTTTTAACTTGACATAATAGAAAACAAAACGAAAATATAAAAACACCCCTGATCCCGATTTTTTTTTTTTAATTTTAAAGGTAATTTAATTATTTAAATACAGTTTAAAAGTGAAAAACATAAAAAAATCTAGATATTAATTTAAGTTTTATTTTGCTTTAAGAATGATAGCCATTTCAATATATTTTAAAAATTAATTTATTCTCTATCAATATGTTATACTAGTGAATTCAAGTAAAAAAATTGATTTTTTACAATAATTAATTACTTATTTTTTTTAAAAAATTCATTTTTTGAATCTTTGTGATATCTTGGTAACAACTATCTTTATTATTAATTTTTAAATTTAATAAAAACCCTACTATTAAAAAAAGAATTTAGGTAATATTTGCAGTCGTTGAGCTTTTAAAAATTTATTATTTTATTTTATATATTTTTAAATTTTTTAATACATGAATATTAAAAATAAAATTTAAAAATAAAAAAATATTTTTTAATATTGTTTTTAAATAATGACTACTAATATCCCAACATTTCCTTAAACGAGGGGTCGTTGATTTCATACGCCGAGTTGTCGGCTTTTATTTTTTACTTCCAGTGATACCGTTGGCGAAGAAAAGTAGAAAACTATGGAGACGATCGGAGCAATTCTATAGCCCGGTCTCAGAGGAAGAAGCAAGAAATTTCTCTACCGTGATGACAAAGCAGCCCTTATCTTCTGCAGTCACATACATACATGAACAAACATCATCCTACCGGACAGAAAATAGAAAATAAACATGACTAAGAAACTAACGAGTACCAAACTCCCTATGGAACTCGACCTTGACTCCTTCCTTAATTCTCATTCCACCTCCGATTCTGACACCGATAACACCTCCTTCCCTCACCGTACTCTCGACGAAATTCTCAACGACTCCGATTCCTCTTCCCCTCCTTCATCCCCACCCTCCATCAAACAATCAGATCTCCCTCCCTCCCACCTCCAACACGCCGTCTCACTAGATTCCTCCACACAATCTCAAATTCTCCAGGATCAATTAAAACCCACTTCACTTACTCGAATTACCAATTCACCGTGGCGCCTTCCTCCTCCGTCTTCTAGACAGTTGCCATCGCTTTTCGGTGGAGTGAGATCGAATGCGAAGCCAGGGGCAGCCCTTGCAGCGGCAGCTGCTGCCTCTCGTTCTGTTCCAACACCGCATGCCGCCGCGATCAAGTCCAGGAGATTGAGCAGCGGGAGTGGAACCTTCCAGACGATTCTCGATATAGCAGAATCAGGCTCCAGTGGTGGTGGCGATCAAGAAATTGTGTCAAATTCATCGAACGGAGACTCAATTGAAAGATTCCAGTCCCAGTCAGAGGAGAAGATGGGTGGATTATTTCAATCTGCTACAGCAGAGAATGCGATTCCGAATACAGAAGAGGATTTGAAGATTTCACGTGAAAGTGAAGGAGAGCCAGTTTTTCGAATCGAGGGGGAAGTACGGCTTAGTGATGATAGTGGTCAAGATATGTTGCATAATACTGGTTCGACCTCGAATTCTGATGCTTACTTAAATTTGGATGATGAAAATGCAGCTTCTGTTTCTAAAGATAAATTTGTGGAAGTGAGTGATTCGAGTGAAGTAGATATTATTAACTTGAATAATGTTGATTCCTTTAAAGACGAGGCGGTGAAAGGAGAGGGAAATAATTTGGAAGAAAATATGGACGAGGTTAAAGATGATGGGGTAGGTGTTTTTACTATTGGCGATGGTGATGATGCAAGTTCAATGAGTGATATTTCGGAGCTTGTAGAGGAGAGAATCGAGCAACTGGAGAGTGAGATGATTAGTAAAAGGGCGGAGAAGAAACGGAAGCCTAGTCTGAAGCCGCTTGAATTGGCAGAAGAACTCGAGAAGAAAATGGCCTATACTGGATTGCATTGGGAGGAGGGTGCGGCTGCTCAGCCTATGAGACTTGAGGGTGTTCGGAGGGGGTCAACTACTTTAGGATATTTTGATGTTGATTCTCATAATGTTATTACACAAACTGTTGGTTCTCAAACATTTAGGAGAGATCATGGTTCACCTCAAGTTTTGGCTGTTCATCTTAACTACATTGCAGCGGGAATGTCAAAAGGTGTCATTGTTGTTGTCCCTAGTAGATACTCTTCTCATAATGATGATAACATGGATGCAAAGGTTACTTCTGTTCACTGATTTTGCCTTTAGTTTATGTTGTATGTGGCTTTTGGCTTGCTTCTTTTTAATTAGTGGATGTCTTTGCCTTTTGTTTTCTTGCTTTTATTGAAGGATGGGAAGGTTTGTTCTTTTGAGGGTGCAATTAGATACATGCTTCCTGAGACGAGACCTATTTTGTTCATAGATGCAATGTGGAATAAGGAAATCCTAGATCCAGCAGTAATTTGAAGGACTTTCATAAATGTACTTGCATGAGATTATAGTGTTTCTTCTTTGAAGTTGTGCTTTAGGCATGGACTTAATTTATATGCGTGCATAAAATCTTTGTTTTCTTTTCTCAATAGACTCTTCTGGCTCCTGCGTACTAGGAAATTCACTGTAGTGAAACAAACATCTAATGCTAACTGAATATCCAATTTTCAAGGAAAATCACAGCTGCAAAACATTGTCATGTTGATATTTTGCAAGTTAGGTTCTTGTTTATCCTTATAGTTAGTCAGCATCACCCACTGAACCATCCTGCTCCTTTTCCAGATGCTAATGCTTGGTTTGCAAGGTGATCGATCTCATGCCCCAGTGACTTCCATGTGCTTTAATCAGCAAGGAGACATGCTCTTGGCTGGTTACGGAGATGGTCACATTACTGTTTGGGATGTCCAGAGGGCATCAGCAGCAAAAGTTATTACTGGGGAGCATACTGCACCAGTTGTGCATGCATTCTTTCTGGGCCAGGATTCTCAAGTCACTCGTCAGTTTAAAGCAGTTACTGGTGATAGCAAGGGTCTGGTTCTGCTGCATGCTTTCTCAGTGGTTCCCTTGCTTAACAGGTTCTCGTTCAAAACACAGGTAAAGACACCATTCTAGGCTAATGGTGCACGCCCATGCCTTGCAGTAAAATGTGTTAATCTGATTCAGCATAAGGTAGGTATGTGCTATACTTGCCAAATTAATGACTTAATGTTAATTGATTGTTATAGTGTCTTCTTGATGGACAAAGAACGGGCACTGTGTTATCAGCTTCACCCCTTCTTCTTGATGAATCTTGTGGAGGTGCTTTGCCAGCCACACAGGGAAATTCTTCAGCATCATCCACCAGCATAAGTAGCATGATGGGTGGTGTAGTTGGGGGAGATGCAGGTTGGAAACTATTCAATGAGGGCTCTTCTTTGGTTGAAGAAGGTGTGGTCATATTTGTCACTCATCAAACTGCTTTGGTGGTATGAAGTCCCTGGATAATTCTGCAAGCTCCAGGCACCTTTTGTTTTGTGAATTAATGTTTGCTTATTTGTGGATGTTTATTCTTTACAATGTGTTGAAACCATGCCTTTTTTACAGGTTAGGCTCAGTCCCAGTTTACAGGTATATGCACAACTTTCTAGGCCAGATGGAGTTCGAGAGGGTTCCATGCCTTACACTGCATGGAAATGTACCACACAATCACACAGTTCATCACCTGGTATGGCCTGCAGAGTTTCTTAAATTTTCTAGTGGACAGTATTCTAAAAAGAATTTGTTGCAGACAATGTTCCAGAACATGTGGCAGAGAGAGTCTCATTGCTCGCAATTGCCTGGGATCGAAAAGTGCAAGTGGCAAAATTGATCAAATCTGAGTTAAAAGTTTATGGAAAATGGTCCCTTGACAGTTCAGCCATAGGTGTGGCTTGGTTGGATGATCATGTATGTGTTTTTTTTTGGCAAATCTATTTGTTTCTAGTTTGTTCACTGTTTATTGTCTTTGCTTTCTCCACTACACTTGCGCATGCTTTGTGGCTTATTTTTATCTTTAAAACTTAAGTTAATGAGGATTGTTCCCTTCCCAGATGCTGGTGGTTCTCACGTTAACAGGACAACTATATTTGTTCGCAAAGGATGGCACTGTGATTCACCAAACTAGTTTTGCTGTTGATGGTTCTGGGGGAGATGATCTAGCTGCATATCATACACACTTGATCAATATCTATGGGAACCCTGAGAAAGCTTATCACAATTGTATAGGTGTAAGGGGAGCTTCTGTGTACATACTTGGACCAACACATCTTATTGTTTCCCGCCTTCTCCCATGGAAAGAGCGTATTCAGGTTCTGCGAAGAGCAGGTGACTGGATGGGTGCCTTGAACATGGCAATGACACTTTATGATGGCCAAGCTCATGGTGTTGTTGACCTTCCTAAATCAGTAGATGCTGTAAAGGAAGCCATAATGCCATATCTGGTAGAGTTGCTTATGTCATATGTAGATGAAGTATTTTCTTATATCTCAGTGGCTTTTTGCAATCAAATTGGAAAAGCGGAACAACAAGATGACTCAAAGACTGGAAGCAACTCGGTGCACTCTGAAATAAAAGAACAGTTCACACGTGTCGGTGGTGTTGCTGTAGAATTCTGTGTCCATATACAGCGGACTGACATCCTTTTTGATGAAATTTTCTCTAAATTTGTCTCTGTTCAACATAGAGGTACCCCTTCAGATTACGTAAAATTCTGTGCTTATTTGGTTAATTCTGGACTTTGAACTTTGAACTTTGAACTTTGACTGCTCCACCATGCAGCAATTTTGAATCCATCAATTAGATGCTAGTTGCATTACATCTCTCTGTCACTTCTTGAGGCTCGAGTTTTATAGATTGGATGTAGCCTCTTCCTTATTGTTCATTTGTGCTTGCTTAAGTTTTCTTGTTATGGGTGTGCAATTTTCTACAATTAATGCTATGAAGTGAATGCCTTTTTCTATAAATTGATGCTGCAAATTGCATGTACCTTTCTTCTTATTTTGATGCTACATGCGATGATTATCCTGTTGAGTGGAAGCCTCAGTTTTTGAATCTTTATTTTTCTGTATTTTAGATACATTTTTGGAGCTTTTGGAGCCATATATATTGAGGGATATGCTGGGGTCTCTACCCCCTGAGGTATTGCTTGATGCTTGTTGTTTTGTTTACCCTCATTGATTTTTCCAATCTGGCTGCTAACTTTTTCACTGTAATGTCTTTTCTTTCATCTTCCTATTCTTACACCTTTAAAGATTATGCAAGCCCTAGTAGAGCATTACAGTAGCAAAGGGTGGTTGCAGCGAGTTGAGCAATGTGTCCTTCACATGGACATTTCCTCCTTGGATTTTAATCAGGTTTTTATTAATTGTTCCCTTGTTCAACCTATACGTTTGCTATAGTTTTTTCACCAAGAATGGTGAATAATCATATATATTGTCTTTTAGGTTGTCAGGTTATGCCGGGAGCATGGGTTATATGGTGCCTTGGTGTATCTTTTCAATAAAGGATTGGATGATTTCAGGACACCTTTAGAGGAGCTATTGGTTGTTTCAAGAACTAGTCAACAAGAGACTGCTGCTGCCCTTGGGTACATGGCCTTAACCCATGACAGATTCAATAAATTAAAACTTCAATGATTTCGAGTGAATGTCATCCTGCATTAAATATATCATCTATAAGCTTACTAACTAGGCAGGGATTTTCATAAGTTAGGTTTTGACTGGGGAAATTCTTTTGCATGAATTTAATTTTCCTTAGTGAATTTAATTTTGAGAATCACACTACATAAAATTATCCAAGAAAACGAATCACATCAATTTACCTCCCTCTTCACTTTATCAAAAAATAAATTGTAAGTTGATTCGTTGACCATGGCTTCTCTATTCTGTATGGTTACCCTTTACTACTGTACTCAATTACAGGTACAGGATGCTTGTTTATCTGAAGTACTGCTTTTTAGGTCTCGCCTTTCCACCAGGTATCATTCAAGTTATCAATAACCTTGATTTGATTCAACTATTACAAAATTCCTCCTTTTCAATTCTTGTCATGAGATAGATTGTCATATACAACTTTCAAATCAACTTCTAAGTGGGGTATTTAATGTTCTGAGAATTGACTATCGAGGAGCACTAGATTATTATCAAGCCTTTTGTGTGTGTGCACGTGTGTTTTTGAAAACAATTTATGCGAGCTCGGAGTCATTATTTTCTGAAAACAGCATGCATTCACACTTTAGAATGGTGCCAAGTTCTGGACAGCTTTTGCTCTTTAAATTTGATATATGAAACTTCTAATTTTATATATTTGTTTATTAAGACAAGTAAGAGGCTCTTGTTGACAAAATCAATATTATTTTTTGTAAAACAATAATATCTTTCATGATGTTATAATTTATAGTATAGATAGATAGCATCATGTTTGAAGTTTTTTATTAAAATCCTTTTCCTATTTATTGGCTCAGCTTTTATCCAATCCGGTTCATATATAAGTATATATTGATCATGGTATTAGCTATTATGTAACTTGATACCCATGACATGATTTTTTGGCTAGTGTATTCTGATAAGCATATACTTTCTAATAATTTTTTCATTACATGATATTTCTTTTCAACATTTTATCCTCATCTCTAACAGGTTGGTTAAACTTGAAGTTTCTCCATGTACGAGGAACTTTGGCCCTTCACTCTCAAAATTAATATTTCTGTTGTTTAAACCAATGATGAACTGCTTGCATTTTGGAATAAATGATCACAAGTGGCATATGGATAAAGTACATGTTCAATGTGTAATTTGGTTTTCATGAATGATTAAGAAACTTTGAAGCATTGTGTTTGCAGGGCATGGGGCTCTTCCTGTCGCACGTTTGTCATCTCTTAGGACTGAACTTGTGCAGTTTTTGCTGGAGAGTTCTGATGCCTCTAATCCACAGGCAGTGTCAAGAGGAACATACCTGAACTTGTATCATCTCTTACAGTTAGATACTGAAGCAACTTTAGATGTTTTGAGGTGTGCTTTTTTAGATGGGGAAAATCTGAAACCTGAATTCTCTATGCAAGATGGTGCCGAAACAAGTATGGAGGCTAAGCAAGAAAACAATATTACGGCTGAAAGTCAGAATTTTTGGATTCAGAATACCATAAATGCTCTTGTTCAAATTACCGAAAAACATATATCCCGAGCAGATGAATCTGCTGTTGATAATGTTGATACTCGATTTGTGGATGCATGGCCCTCAAAGAAAGATTTAGGAAATCTGTTTGAATTCATTGCATACCATGTTGCATGTAGGAAAGCTCATGTTTCAAAAGTTATGCTGAGTCAAATTTTGGAGTACTTGACATCAGAGAGTACTGTCCCACCAAGTGTTCCTGCACACATCATTGAAACTTCAAAGGAGAGAGAGAAACAGGTGCTTGCACTTCTGGAAGTGGTGCCTGAGAATGATTGGAATGAGTCTTATGTGTTACAGCTATGTGAGAAAGCACACTTTCACCAGGTATCTATGCCATGATCACATTTGTGCTATTGTTTCAGAGAGTGTTTCTTATATCAAGTTCTCTTTTTGGTAGCATCATGCCGTTGGCTCTAATATGGGTTTCAGGTTTGTGGCTTAATTCATACCATCAGACATCAGTATCTTGCTGCCTTGGATAGCTATATGAAAGACGTAGATGAACCCATTCATACTTTTGCCTACATTAATAATATGTTAGTGAAGCTGAGTGACAATGATAGTGATGCTTTTCGATCAGCTGTGATTTCTAGGATTCCTGAGTTGCTTGTCTTAAGCAGGTAATTTTTTTTTAAATTTTTTTTGTAAGAAGACATGTCAATTTTTACTCTCTTATTTAATATCCTGTCAGATTTCTGTTATTTGGGAACTTTCTTCTCTAATCGATCTGTTTTTTTTTCCAGAGAGGGAACATTCTTCTTGGTCGTTGACCATTTTAGTGCTGAAAGTCCACATATCCTCTCTAAATTACGCTCTCATCCACAGAGTCTTTTTCTGTATTTAAAGACTGTCATCGAGGTTCATTTGTCTGGAACCTTAGACTTTTCTAATTTAAAAAAAGCTGATGATATAGATGTTGCTGATGGAAGAAGGGTGAAAGATCAGTCAAAAGGACTCACAGCTTATCTGGAAAGGATCTCTGATTTTCCTAAGTTCATGCGGAATAATCCTGTTCATGTGAATGATGATATGATTGAGCTTTATTTTGAGGTCAGCCCATTACTATTATCCTAAAAGCAATTGATTGGATTTGAATGACATTGCAACACCACTCCCTCTGAAACAGTAAAAAATTGTCATGTCTTTTATTTTTTTTTGAGGATTTCTGTTCAGTCTGATTGCATGGTCTTCGTAACTCTTAATTTTAATTTTGTCTCTTCAAATTTGCTCTCAAGATGCGCCTGAAAGGAAATGAATAAGCTCAAGTGTTCAGTCAAATAAATGTTGTATTGGTTTGGGTCGTGTTATAGGTGCTGCGTTTTTTTTTGTCCTTGTGGGATATAATCATCTGCGTGCAATTTTATGCAATTATTGCTTGACTAATTGCATTGTTTTTATCAGAATTATGCTTGCTATGATAACTTCTAATTTCCTGCACTTCTAATTGCTGCTTTTTTACTTCAGAATTTTCAAGAATGGTGTTATCACTTCTTGGGTTAGATTCTTAATATTTTGCATTTTGCTCTTGCAGCTATTATGTCAGTTTGAGCGCAATTCAGTTCTCAGATTCTTGGGCACTTTTGATAGCTATCGGGTGGAACATTGTTTACGCAAGTGCCAGGAATATGGGATAATAGACGCTGCTGCCTTTTTGTTGGAAAGGGTTGGTGACGCTGGAAGTGCTCTTTTACTCACACTTTCTGGTCTCAATGATAATTTTTCAGAGCTAGAGTCAGCTGTGGGAAATGTGGTTTCAGATATGAGTGTTTCTGCCAGTAGTGATCATTACAGCACTGTTTTAAAAATGAAAGAGGTTGACAGATTTATAGAGTTTTATGATATGGTTTTATTTTTTTTTTCCTGATAAGAAAGCATGCTTTTAATGGATGTTTAATGCACTCTGCAATATTTATCTTCAGGTGGACAACATACGCAGTATATTAAATGCCTGTATTGGATTATGCCAGCGGAACACCCCTCGTTTACAACCTGAAGAATCTGAGATGCTCTGGTTCAGATTACTTGACTCGTAAGCTCAATATAGATTATTAATTTGATTACATGCATTGTGTGACATTCTATATATAACAGTTGTTTGCTTGTGACTCCTCATACAAGATTTTTCGTATTTCTTCTACCTTTTTTTCTTCTCTCTCTTCAGTACACCTATTAAAAAATCCAAATCTTTGGTCACCATGCAAAACATTAACAAGCTGTCTATGATGTAAGAAAAAGTTTACTGATTATCGACTCACCTTTTTTCTTATTTTTCTTCTATTCTCCTAGTGAAAGTCCACATCTTTTGTTACCGTTCAGAACATTAACTAGCTGTGTATGATATAGGACAGAACACTTCGAGTATTATAGCCAGCTGCCAGGATATCGCTATGTGTGCTGTGTTTTGCCTGTGCATAGTTTTGAAAGAGGAAGCTGAGAATGTTCCTGTCTGCATTTTATGTTTTCTTGCGTTAACAAATGCTGTTGTATTGTTGGTAAAAGCACACCTGGGCATGCTAATGTGTAACTTTTCATCTTCTATTATATTGTTGGTAAAAGCACACCTGAGCATGCTTAAACATTTCAGCTCTCTTAAGGGCAAAAACACCTTTTCATATAAAATAATCTTTTTTTTTATTTGATTTTGCAACTTAAAACACATAATGCATGTGGTTTTGACAAATCTCCAAGAATGACAATGTGTACCTTTTCATCTTCTTTTAATGTTGAATTATTTGAGAATGTGTGAGATTAACTTCTGGTTAAAAGGAACTGCCATAACTAGTGATATATTCATTCTGTATTGGAAGTTATCACTTGAAACAAGTCAACAGCTGAGCAACTGTACAAAGCACTCTTTTTTAATTAATTGGTAAAGTCAACCACTGTTTTGTTTGAATTTCAATTTCTCAATTGCATCTTATGAGTTTTCTTTTGGGAATTTCTATATTTGCATTAAGAGAACATGCATCTCCTTTTAGATCTTGTATTACTCATGTTTCTGGCTTTGCTCCACCAGTCCTTTATGCTTGCTGTTTTATCTATTTTACATTTGCCAAGAATGATATTGTTGTGGAAGGAACAGCATATGCATTTTTCATTTCCTAATTTTCCATATATATAAAAATGCAGGTTTTGTGTGCCTTTGATGGATTCCTATTCTGATAGAAGGGCATCAAAAGCAAAGAATTCTGGTGGAGTGCTAGGTGAAGTTCTGGGCTCCCAAGAGGATGACGGGGCATGGGTAATCAATTGGAAAATCTCCAGATCTTGCAAAGGTGCTCACACCTTGAGGAAATTGTTTTCTATGTTCATCAAAGAGATTGTCGAGGGGATGATTGGATACATTCACCTTCCAACTATCATGTCAAAACTCCTTTCTGATAATGGTAGCCAGGAATTTGGTGATTTCAAAATTACAATATTGGGGATGCTTGGAACATATGGCTTTGAAAGAAGAATTCTGGTATATATTTATGATCTTTTAACTTGGTCATTTTAATTTTTTTCTTTATCTATTCATCTTAGAATTTGTCATTTTTATGAACTTTGTGCCAGACGGTTATGAGCTGTTTGACCTTAATTTGCAAATTTCTACTAGCTCATATTTTATGCATTTTAGGATACTGCCAAATCCTTGATAGAGGATGACACATTCTACACCTTGAGCTTACTAAAGAAGGGGGCATCTCATGGCTATGCTCCCCGAAGTACTGTATGTTGTATATGCAACTGCCCACTTGCAAAGAATTCCAGTTTCCGTATTCGAGTTTTCAGTTGTGGTCATGCAACTCATCTTGATTGCGAAATTGAAAATGAGTCATCAAGTAGGGGCCACTTATCCGGATGTCCTGTTTGCATGCCTAAGAAGAATACTCAAAGGGGGGCTAGAAACAAATCAGCACTTCCAGAGAATGGTTTAGTGAATAAGGTTTCTGCGAGACCACGGGGAGCACATGGAACTAGCATTTTACACCCACATGAAGATTTGTTAGAGAATTCCTATGGGCTTCAGCAAATATCACGGGTAAATGAGTAGCTTAATTGTTATTGTTACACCTCTCATGGTTAGAAGTTGTTAATTGATCAAAACTCATCCTGAATTTTCTGCAGTTTGAGATCTTGTCTAGTCTCCAAAAAGATACGAAATTAGTACAGATAGAAAGCATGCCTCAGCTGAGGCTTGCACCACCTGCTGTTTATCATGAAAAGGTGAAGAAAGGACCTGATCTTTCAACAGGAGAGAGCAGCAGTGCTCTTGCAGAAGTCGAGAAACCAGGCAAAAGCAGGCAACTCAGAGAGCTAAAACTGAAAGGGTCATCTCTCCGGTTCCCACTAAAATCAAGCATTTTCGGTAAGCTTTGTGATCGCTCAGTTCATGTTGGTAAAATTTTGTCACAGAGATGCATCTTAACACCTGGATGATGCTTTTGCAGGCAAGGAGAAGACGAACAAAGGCTGACAGTACTAGCTTGTATAGACTAACAGACTGTAGAAATTGAAAACCGGCTGTCCATTAGCTCATGAGTTTGTCATCAACGATGCTCTCACTTGGCTGAGGTTTTTTCCTAACCTATGTAGTCTCGCTCATTCTATTTTGTTTTTGTATTTTTTTTACGTGATGTATAAAATATTCTGTGCAGTTGTCTTGTAACCGTGTAGGAAAAATAAATTTTGTATGTTGTGGGGGGAGTAAATTTGGTGATAAATTAAAAACCTTTTAATTTAAAAAAGTTAGGCTCGTTCTTGCCTGCATCGATTTAATGGTGGAGTTTTATCAATCCGAAACTACTGTTACCTTTCCATGGATGGAAAAACTGCTCTTAAAGGCTTGAATTTTTTAAAGCTTTGATCGGACGGTTATGAGTATTCTGCTGGAAAATGGGATGGACACTGAAGCAATATGTTGCCGGCCTTGTCGGGGATTAAGGATGATGCTACGAGTACTATTGTATGTGTTCTACCAAGCACCAACTGAACTGAGGATGCTGTAACAAGTTATTATGCATGGCAAATTGTAATAGGTGCATTCTGGAGGAAAATAAAGGAAAGCCCGCAAATTGCTGAGAACGGCCACACTGGATAGATGGTAGGTTCAGAGGTTTAAAATTATAGTATTAATATCAAATTTGGCCCTTGCTGTGGGTTGGTTTCCCATTGAGTTCTTTAATTAGAGTTTGTAGTATTGATTTATTTTTTTCATTTGTCATTTGTCATTTTTTTTTTCAGAACTAAATAAATTGTTTAACACTAAGCGAGTTCAATTTAATCTCTCTGCTATATTTGCAGTCTAGAATAGAAATCTACCATGAGTTTTAAAATATGTGTCAATAAAAGTATCTACTGCAATAGCTTTGACCAATTTTACATGAAAAATAAAAATTTTAAAATTAATTGTTATTAAATGATTCAAAAAATCCATAAAAGGGGGGAAATTACCTTGATCAGCTTAATTTTTTTTATATAATATTTTTAAAAATTACAGTTTACATTACATGCATGATAGTTTACATCCTAATCATCCTATATAATTTTTCAAAATACAGAGTAGGTGTAAAAACAATTAAATTATAGGATTATCAGGTTAATTTTTCCTAAAAAATTAAAAATAAAAAGAATAAATAATCTAAGACAATGTTTGTTTAAAATGGAAGGATGGAAATGAGAAAAGATAGATGAGTTACTAATAATTTAGTTAAGTTATTTGGCCAATAAAATAGAAGAAGGATAATAATTAATCTATCCAAATTGAATATTGAAAATTACTAAAGAGTTGATCCAGGATTGAAAATTATAAATAAGGATTCTTCCAATATTTTTTGTTTGGTATATATTTGTCTTGCCAAAGTAGGCGAATACCAAACCTCTCCTCGTATCACTTTCTCCATGTGCATCCTCGCCATAATCTCTCCTTACAAGCCCACCTAGCGAAACATAAGTATGAATCTGTATCCTCTTCAAGAGAACAAGGCTAGATCCTTGCACAATTGGGAAGGGCATGCCTACCGGAGATACAAAAACAAAAACCTGAAATAATTAAAATTACAAATGTGATCCAGATTTTAGAGCAAGGACTGGAATGCATTGAATGGCACAAAAAATGGAAAAATCAAAATTAAGAAATTAATCTCAATTTCGTGAAACCAGGGACGAAACTGTTTCTTATCCAAAACAACAAGGAATATCAACATGCAATCGCAATCTTGTGAAACATAGAGATGAAACTGTTTCTTTTGAAGGTAGTTAAACCTCACAGAAAACTGAAACAATTAAACTCAGGGATGCAATCGAAAATATGGAAACTACGATGAAAACGTTTCTTATCCAAAAGAGCAAGGATTGTGGAAGGTGTTGCACGATGTCGTTTAATGCATAAGTATTTT
The DNA here is from genome assembly GCA_018804465.1 of Populus tomentosa. NCBI lineage: Eukaryota > Viridiplantae > Streptophyta > Magnoliopsida > Malpighiales > Salicaceae > Populus > Populus tomentosa. The sequence goes on from CM031995.1 coordinate 6,903,393, forward strand.
CATAAAACAAAGGGCCCAACCGGGTTCGAACCGGTGACCTCTTGATCTGCAGTCAAATGCTCTACCACTGAGCTATGGACCCAAATTGGAAATTGACTACCGCTTGTTTTTATATATATGTTCTATATTAAAGAAAAAGAATTCTTCTCGCATGATATATAATATAACGTGTTGGTAAATTACTTTACAAGTATTTATAATATCTTTTAGAATATCTAATTATTCAAATCAATAGATTAAATTTTTATAAATATCAAGCAATGAAATTTAATAAAATGCATAGATAATTAGGTTAGATTGAATGTAATTAATAGTGAAGCAATGAAAGATTTAAATAAAAAACCACTATTTAATCGGTAAAAAGATAACAACTAATAAAATTTTTTGGACATTTCAATTCATCTTTAATAATCACATATGTATGGAATGAGACTTTAAATCATATGGTATCTACGAGTATTTATTTTATCTTTCCAACTAGCATAAAACATCTTAAATACATAACTAAATAATATTAACAAAAAATAATATTCAAGATAAAAAAATAATTCAAAATAAAAAAATAAAATAAAATACAATTAAAACCTCTTATAAAAGAGTTTGTGATCAGACTTAAACTATGTTTGGTTTTACAATTCATCTGTGCTTTTAAAAAACTTAGTTTTTTTATTTTAAATTGATTTTTTTTTGTATTTTTAAATTTTTTTAATTTACTAGTATTAAAAATGATTTTTTAAAAAAACTTATATTAATATATTTTTAAGTGAGAATGTGTACCTTAAAGATAAAAGTCATTACACATTAAGGTATTTGATATCTTAAAGATATATTGGTAGAGCTCCTTGAAATAATTAGGCATAAACAAAATACTAGTATTTTGATCTTCTGTTTTATAGTCTGTCATTATCACGATTCCATGCATGTCTCTCTCGCTCGATCTCTTGGTTTATTTTGGCAGCTGGGAAGGATCACTGGTCTGCTAGAGATCCCATCAAATCCTTGAAGAAGTGCTTGATCGAGAACAGCCTTGCCAGGGAAGCAGAGCTAAAGACTATGGAGAAGAAGATAGACGAAAGTGATTGAGGATGCTGTTGAATTTGACATTCCCGCCCTCTTCCATCCCACAGCAAGCTGCTTGAGAATGTCTCTGCAGATCCCAAGAGAATACAAAGATTAATGAAAACTTTTTAGAGTAAGATAAATTCAAATAATTAAATATGTAAGGTTGTAAAATAGTAGGAGCACACGTAGAGAAAAGTCTTAATATAGCCATTACTCACGAGAAGAAAAGGGTAGAAGAGATTTTGTTCTTCCAAGTGTTTTTCTCAAGAAATAAAAATGGTTGAGAGATGCTTTTGAAAGAAAAGGAGTTGTTGCAAAATCATGTTATGAAGATGAGTTGATTTCTTAGGTAAAAAAGCTATTGAATGTTTAGTACATTTCTTCCAAAATCACAACATCATCACTTACTAAAAATACTTGTAAACTTTCAATGTGTGCAGGAGTTCAAGAACATGATTGACCAAATATGTGATGTTCATTTAAAAACATTTTAGTGATATACACCGAGGCATGTGATGAAATAATATTTCATAAGGTAAGCATAGGTTTTGGCAATAAAATAATTTTTTATTGATAAAATTCAGCAATTAAAATTTTATAAATAAAATTTATTTTATGATATCAAATTAAATTTTATAAAAACTTGATTACCATATGTGTGCCTTTAAATCTTCAATTGAAGTTCGTATCCAAGGAGTCCATAACTTTAATTTGATATAAAGAAATTCATGCAACAACAATACTCCAACATACATATTAAATGCAATAATATATTGTTATCATAAAAATAAATAATACATAAATGATTAAATACCTCTGGGCTCGTAATTTCATAAACTATAAAATAACCTAAATCAGTTTTGACCATCTTTAAAAAGTTAACAGATTTTTAAAGGACTTGTCGAGATAAAAAAGTGTCAAGGTTGTGGTTGAGACTGTACTAATAACCTCACTGTTTGGAAATGCAGTGCAAATTATATTTTTTTAAAAATTATTTATTTATTTGCTAAAATTTAATATGGTTTATATATTTTGAATCGTTTTGATGTGCTGATATCAAAAATAATTTTTTAAAAAATAAAAAAACATCATTGACATGCATTTCAACACGAAAAATTATTTGAAAAGTAACTGGTATTACACTGCCAAATATACTCTAAGAAAGTTTTTAGGTATGTGATAGTAATTATTTTTTAAAAAAAAAATTATTCAAAAATATATTAAAATAATATTTTTTTTATTTTTAAAAAATTATTTTTGATATCCGTATATCAAAATAATATAAAATTATTAAAAATTAATTTTAAATAAAAAAATTAAATTTAACAATCTCCTCACATGGATAACTTATATATCAGTAGAGTAGATGAGAGTTATGACTCGCAAATTAGTTGGTTGCGGACATGGTGTAAGGGCTTCTTGCCGTTGTGGTTGGGGTTTAGGAGAATTTGTGAACAAGGTTTTTTTTTTTTACAATTTAAATTTGTTATTTTGAAATCAAATGATTAGTTAAAAATATAGATCCGTTTCTAATTATTTTGATCCAAACCACTATTTGTTTTAAGATTTATTTATGATAATAAACATGCATGTAAAAAACTAAACTAAAAAAAAAAGGGGGAGTGAGAGGGAAATTAAATGGGTTTGAAGTAAAATTTGGGAGCCCCGGAGACTCCGTTTTGCAAATGGGGCAGACCAGTCTTGTGAAAGTGTTTGTGTTAAACCATATCCACTTGGATGGTTAGAAGCTCATATCTCCAATGGCCAGCAGTCTCTTAGGAGGACCATCCCCTCCCCCTTTACCCTCCTCTCCTCTCAAAACCAGACCAGCAGCAGCCTCAATATCATTCTCTCCGCCAATCCAACTTCAACACCCAAAACTCTGCTGCTCCTTATCCCTCTCTAACACTCCTTGCTTGCGCTCAAGAAAATTTCTCGCCGTTTTAGCAGTTGTAGATAAGGAAACCGTGATTACGGAGGAGATTAACCATGTAAGCGAGGGGATTGATGACTTTGAATTGAAGAAGAAGCAAGCAAAACCATGCGAACTATACGTTTGTAATCTTCCAAGGAGCTCTGACATTGCAGACCTTGTTGAGATGTTCAAGCCTTTTGGCTCTGTTCTCTCTGTTGAGGTATCTATCACTTTGGACCTTTCCTTTCTTCTCAATAACATCTAGGTAAGGCTGGGTTCTATAAAGAAATATCATTTCTAGTTTAGTTTTCAAAATCATCTAAATTCATTCAGATAACTGTACCTAGCTCCGTCCTAAATTTTCAAGGGATAAATAGAGTTTTGGTGGATTTATCGCAGCTATGCTTCATCATCTTTTTTCCCCCATTGTTTTGCTTCAATTGCAACAACTGCACTGTATAATTTGGAAACTTAGTGAGGTTTTAGCCAACAACAGGAAAGATGCAATTCTATCAAAGTTTGGTGGATGCTGGTTAGTTTTTTTGCTGAAAATTAAAAGGATTGAAACAAAATTCATCTGATGGGAAGCTGGGCTGTCTCCAAATTTGCGAACTTGGTTTTAGCTGAATATAAAAGAACAGCGAAACAATTTTCATCATTTTGAAAGCTGTGGGATTGCACTCAAGTTCCCGTTCCTTGTTGAGTTAATTGCAGGTTTCTCGTAACCCCGAGACGGGTGTAAGCCGAGGATGTGGTTACATCACAATGGGTTCTGTAGAGTCAGCAAGGAATGCAGTTTCTGCATTGGATGGATCAGTTGAGTGTGAACTAGCTACCTTTTTTTTTAATTATTATTGTTATTATTTCTCTTTCTCATTATTGTATTGCCTGAAATTCGTTTACTATTTTGAAGGATGTCGGCGGCAGGGAAATGCGGGTAAGATATTCAGTTGAAATAAGTTCTGGGAGGAGGAACCCCGAGGCACTGAACTCAGCGCCCACAAAACACCTATTTTATGAAAGTCCACATAAGTTGTACGTTGGTAATCTTCCTTGGAGTACAAAACCGGATGAGTTGAGGAATCTATTTAATCATTTCGGGATTGTGGTTAGTGCAAGGGTGTTGTCCGATCGGAAAGGAGGAAAGAACCGTACTTATGCATTCCTTTCCTTTTTATCTGATGCAGAACGTGATGCTGCACTTTCAATGAATGGAACAGTTAAGCTCATTAGCATCTCTTTTTTTCAACTTTCCTTCTCTTCTCTTGCTTCTTTTTGTCAATGCAACATGTTAATTAGAATGTTTCTTGCAGGAGTTCTATGATCGCATGCTAGTTGTTAAAAGAGGGGTTGAGAAACGACCGAGCTCTTACTAAAATTTTGCTGCTTGCATACATGTTATGAGGTCTAGACAAATTAGATAGTTCGAAGCATTTGTTTCACTTGAAACATATTGGCAGAGGGTTTGCTTTATTATTCTCGTTCCTGCAAATTCAAGTTCTATATGACACTGAAGTTTAAGTACCCTTCGAAGTTTTGTAGGCATCAACGTTATATTAAAAGTACATTGAGAAAATTTAACTGGATCTTATTAAAGTTGAAATTTTAGCTTTTGGTAGGTGATTGCATATTCATATGCTCTCATCTACTCTTTGGTTCTTTGATTTGAAAAAGTAGAGTGTATGTACTCTATCTTGTCTCGATATCTTAGTTCTGAATTTGGTTTCGCCGAAGTAGTGATTTTTTTCGAGTTCATGAGAATTTAAGGTGTGGATTATAAATTGGCACCCGTAGCTGGGTTGCTAAGCTGGTAATGTGTGTATACGAGGGAAAGGGAGATAGATTAATCGACCTTTCAAATTGGTATAGCATGGCGAAATAGTTAAGCTTGCAACTTCTTAGAAAACATATTACGTGATTGAGTACTTTGCTGATTTTTTCTGTAAGACGTAAGTAGAGGGCAACAGCTGCCAAAATTTTCCCTGGATTTGAGCATGGAATTGTTGTTTGTGCAAATTAGGCATGGTTCGTCCAACTGAAAACACCGGTGGAAACCTTTTCCTTTTTTGTGATTTTTCAGAATCGAAACTACTAAAGGAATTTGATTTTCATGATTACACCTATGTGCTTGCTCTTGTTATTCATTAACCAGTATGGTCCCGTCACTAGTTTAAAAAAACATTAACCCTAATCAACCATAATGCCAATGTTCTGGCCTGGTGACACCAGTCTTAGGATCTTTTTATTTATTTACTTTGAGACACGACATTCAGTCACTTGAAACATATTGCAAACTGGGCTGGGTAGTAAAATTTTAAGGTGCGACATCCAATCACTGAAAATTTTTACTTTTCATCTGGTAGGAGCAGTATTGTATCCATTCATGCATTTTGTAGGGAGTAATCAGCCTAAGGAAATCACCAGCAAGCAATACAACAGTCTTAAAACTCGGAAGAATACAGAATCGTGATCATAGAAATTATACAAATGGGATACGTCTTTTGAACACCCATCAAATACAGAAGGATTAATCCACTGGAGAAAAGGGTGAATGCATACCTGAACTAGAAATCTAGAAGCTTCTTGTTTAAAAGGAAAGAATATAGTAAGCAGCACAAAAGGAGCATTCAACCTCTCAGTTTCATTTATTTATTTATTTCTCATAAGCCAAGATTTGTAATAACAAATATCGAAGAACAGAAGTTTGCCGGTCTGCCTTCATTAGTAATGCAGCAACATACAGACCTGCATGGACCAAAGCACGACAAACAGACAGAATTTTTTTTTTTTTTTTTTTGGGGGGGGGGGGGGGGGGGCGGGCGGTAGCAGGAGATTTTGTTAGTAATCCACATGCAAAATCAGCAAACAGTGTACTGTGTAGCAGGAGACAGTGCAGAGGGCAAGTCGCAGCAAGAAAGAAAGAGGCAGACTAACACCAGGAAAAAAAATATCCCATCCTATATTCGAGCAGTAATTCGTTCAAAAAACTGCAGAATTCTGATTCCCAACACAAGCCACTAGATGAAATCAGTTTGCTTATATCAACCTCAAGCAGCAGCCAAGCTCCGAGGAGGTAATGTCGCAACAGCTACACCGCATGAGGACAGCAATCTATAACCAGGGTTCTTACTCATCGCATCAGCATTGTAGAAAGATGGCATCAGCACCATATCCAGAAAAGAGCAGGGTGAAATCAACAATAAAACTTGGAAGTAAAATCAAGCAAGGGACAGCATAATGACATTGCAGTATGATCAGCACAGCAGCAAGGGCTATCAGTTCAGATGAGAAACACGGAGCAATCCGAGGTAGAAATCAATCTGAGATAACCAGAAGTAAGATAGCAATAATCCAGGTCTTTTGAGCACCAGAATATTAAAACTCAAGGCGGTCAGACACAATACCAATTCTTGGTAGCATGAAGTGGAAGCACAAGCGTAGCAACAGCCTGGAGGAAGTTTGTGATGCCACGAGCAGGCAACTTGGAGACTGCCAACATTAGTAGAGCCGAAAGATTCTGAACAGAACCAGATAGAAGTATGACTCTGAAGTACGATAATCACAAGCATGCAAACTACAAGATTGAAACAAATCGGCAACATAGAAAAATGAAGAGCACCACAGCAAGGTTATAGCCAAGCAATGAAATCCATTTGATGCATAAATCCCTGTTAAGCCAAGCATTCAGCAAAACCATTTGCTTCCCTACGAATATGAGCGAAACCAAACCTGGCTAATCTTACTCAAGAGAAGTGATGTGGAAGACAGATCATGAGCCATTTTTCATGGTCTGCCAGCTGCTTTACCAAGCCAAGACACCACAATGGCAGAGTCAATTTCAATAATCAGATTCTTGAAAGCATTCAACCTCTCCATGCTATTTGTTGTGTCCTTTTGATCAAGTACTCCTCCAAACCAATACCAGCCTCCACTATTCTAGTGTCACCCTTTAATTCTACCTTCTTAGCTTTATCCAAAATTTCCCCTATTCTCTGCAAATCATCCACTTCACAAATCCTAGAAACCATCATCACCCAAGTCTCCGTATGTGGAGCTTCTCCATGCTTCAGCAATTCCTCCACAACACCACAAGCTTCCTCAATCTTACCAACATTGCAAAAACCCTTTATCAGAGCATTTGAAACAGCAAAATGTGGAGAAAATCCCTTCATCATCATTTCCTCAAGGTGACTCTTTGCCTCATCAAACATCCCTTGATCACATAACCCACCAGCCAAAGTCCTATAAGACACCAAATTTGGCAAGCACCCATTAGACTCCATATCCTCAAGAACCTTACAAGCATCCATCGCACGCCCCTCTCTACAAAAACCCAATATAACCGTATTATAATGAATACTATCAGGATTGCATCCTTTAACCTTCATTCTACAAAGAAGCTTATAGGCCTCCCTGAGCTTCTTCTTCCTACACAAACTATTCAACAAAGTAGTATAACTTAATGCATCCGGTACATATCCTTTATTCAACATATCCTCCAACAAATCAACAGCTCCATTAACCTGACTTTTTCTACATAAAGCCTGCATCAAAATCCTATAAGACTCAACATCCGGCATAACATCTCTCTTAAACATTTGATTGAACAATGAGTATGCCATACTTATTTGCCCATTTAAACAAAAAGCACGTATCAAAATGTTGTAAGACTTGGTATTGGGGAAAACGCCATATGTATGAGCATCCTTGAAAAGATCAAAAGCGGGTTTAATATAGTTCTGGTGAGAAACAAGAATCTCAAGAATACCATTTAAATGTTTGGGTGAAGGATTGCAGTCGAACTTGAGAATAGTGTAGAATATTTTGAGAGCTTTATCTGGGAGATTTGCTTCTCCGTAGATGTTGATTATGTAAGAAAAAAGAGTCGGGGTTACCGTGTAATTTTTTGATTTGAGGTCAATGAGAAGGTCATCAATGAAAGAGAAGTATTTGGCTCGACCGAGTTTGAGAATGAGAATGAGATAGGATGAGTAAGAGTGTTGGAAATTGGGTTGGCGAGAAGCGTAGTCGAAGATTTCTTTAGCTAAGAGAGGATCTGATTGGGAAGCTATGAGTTTTTGGACTCGAGATGGCGACCCAATTCGGGATTTGGTGTTGGCATTTGGATGGGAATCGTAAGGTTCTAGTTCTCGTTTGTGTTGTTGGTGATGGTGGGGTGATGAGGAGTAAAAGAAGAGTGATTGAGGTTTTGGCAGGATTGGGACAGCACGAGTACGAGGAGGAGGAGTTAACAATAAAATTTTGCAGGTAACCAGGAATGGTTTATGCATGTTGAAAAGCACCGAGGATCAGCACACAGATTCATTACCCATTAAACAAGGACTCTGATCTGGAGTCATCGGCAGGAGCCATCCAAGTCGAATCCGTCTTTCTGTCTACAAATATGAATTCGAACTGGTTAGGCAATGAAATATACAGTATGAATTTTGTTCGTCCGACAACTGAATTCCAGTCGAAGATGACGACTGACGGCTTAAATACACTGTGCGATGATGTTTAGGTTTTGGTGGGCTACCTGTCGCTTGAGAGAGAGTTTTAGGAGTTCAGAATTGATAAGAAAAAAAAGAAGATCACAACAGGACCAGAAGCTTGGTAAAATGAATGGGCTAATAGCCCATTGACTCAGTTTCAGGCCCAGTAAACCCGGGACATTAGAAATTTATTATTATATATCATTACTTCTTTCTTTTTCCCCAGAAGATAGAGATAATAGAAGTTACAAACCCCTTGCAAGAAAAACAAATCAGGAAATGAGGGTTTATGTCTATGCCCAGTGATGGATCAGCATTGTTGTTTTTCTTTGGATTTATCCTTTAAAAAGAGTGATTAATGAGAGTGTAATAACTTATTATTTCTAGTCTTAGTTAAATATTGAGTTTAAAAATATATGAATATGATGAGCTATCATATTTATTATTTTTGTGATCAGCCAAGTGTTGAACTTGTGTTATTTTCATGCTATGAATATTTTATAATGACAAGTTAATAATATTTTTTTAAAAAAAATAATAATATTTTGTTGATGCTTTAATTCTTTATCTTCAATAAAGAGTGTGAGGGGCTATAAAAAGATTGGAAGTGTTTTAAAAAAAAGTTCGGTTTTTCCTCCACAAAAAAAATAATATATCTATTTTAGGTGTTTCTTCTAAATCATGACTACTGTTTTTTCTTAAATAATACTAATTAATCATCGAAGAGTTTTCAAAGATATATATATATATAATCTACCAGCAAGCCTCGTCGATAAAGAATGAATCAGATTTTTATAATCATGAGATTAACCAAATATCTCATATACCAGCTCAACCCACAACTTCATGAGATAAACTTGGACCTCATCAGTAGGTAATATTTATTGATGGATGGAAATTTGTCTCATTTTTTATGTATAAGAATTTATAATATATCCTAACCTCTCTCTTTTTTACCTTATCTTCCATTAAAACTTTGCTACATGTAATATGGAATTGGATTATATGGTAATTAAATTATTATTTTTTTACAACAAGGATAAAATATATTGATCATGTGTAAAGGAAGGGTCAGGGCTATTTTTTAAAAATACTAGAATATTGATATCACAAATAGGCTTAATCTTTCTTTCCATAATAAAAATACCAAATAAGTTTAATTTCATAATTAAATGTTCAATGGGACTAGAATTTTAATAATCATATATTTTTATGTAATAGTGATGGGACAATAAAATCTTAAGAGAATGAGCTGATAGTTAAGAAGATATGCTCTTTTTTTTATGTTTAAATTTTGAGATTATTATTTAAAATAATTATTTTTTTTTTCTAAATAACATTTTGAAAAAAAAAATCACCTTCATTGTCCTGAAGAGTCAGGAGAGTCTATTTGGAGATTTTGATTAAGTAATTAGCATATCCCATCTATATTGTTATTATTATTTAAAAATGAGTGAACTTTCGGTTGTGAAAATTTGAGGCCCGTTTAATTTGGAACTGGACCTCAAATTTTCCTTCCCATGGGCTTGACTTGATCCAACCGCACTGTCTTTCTCTCTATCTTTGCAGTACCGGAAAACAATCACATGGGCCCATAAAAGTTTTTCATATTTTATCGCTTAAAGTATTTTTCTCTTATGGGTCCCGTTTACGGAGTCCTTTCCTTCGCTGAGATTTATTTTCTTAGTCGATGACTATGAATCGAGTCCTCTTGGTCATGCTCACGGATACATCAACAAATACAGTAACCTGTCCTATATCCATCGTAGCGTCCAATGATTATGGGTGATGTTTGAGATTATAATAGGAATTTTTTTATTTAAAAATATATTTTTTATGTTTTTAAAATTATTTTTAAGATTAATATATTAAAATAATTTGAAAATATATAAAAATATAATTTTTAATAAAAAACTATTTAAATTTTAAGGGAATGTGTCAATGATGTTTTAACGTAGAATGCATCGCAGATCGTGTTTTTTTTAAATTTGAAATTTAAAATTACTAGTTTTTATAATTTTAGATTATTTTGATGCGTTAGTATTAAAAATAAATTTTTTTAAATATTTTTTTTTATTTTGATACATTTTAAAATAAAAAATACTTTAAATTACAACCGTTATCACAATTCTAAACAAACCCTTTATTTTAGTGGATGTTTAGAAATGTGGTTTTTAAAATGTATTTTTATTTGTAAATACATTAGAATAGTATATATTTTTTTATTTTTTAAAAATTATTTATAATATCAACATATTAAAATAATATATATATATATATAAATAGTTTTAAATAAAAATAATTAAAATTTCTGAAAAACACCTGTTTGAAATATAATTCTAAACGGCACCTTAATGTAAGTAACTATTTATTCTATAAAACTATTAGCTGAACTATACTTACTTAAAATCAAAATGGTAGACATGGAAGAAATAGCGAGCTTATGTCCGAAATAAATAATTTAATAATTTATTTTAGAAATTAAATCAAGAAAAATACAACCAAAGAGCTTGTTTTGCAGGGTATCATCATTAAGCTAGAAAAATGAACCTAGCATTTTTAATTTTTTTTTCAAAAGATGAAAAAGAATTTTAATACATTTCTAATAAACTAAAATAAAATTTCTTAAAAACAATGGGTGGTGATGGTAATTCAGCGGAACCTAGCATTCACATCATCAATCATGAGATATTTTTAGTCAAATATAAACCGATAAGGCACATGTAAAGAAAAAAAAAAGTTAAATTAAAAATTAAAAGTCACCACTAACTTAAGTTGAAAACCACAAAGAGGATTCTCTTGAATGTTCCACGTGTCGATCTCTCCACCATGTGATCTCAAATTGTGATTCACTAGGCCAACGTGGTAACCCCACTAAGAAAATCCTCTTCCAACAATCCCATAACTACGCAACACGTGTTCAGTCATGGACCCCACCAGATACCATCATAAGTGTACCGTCCCTACCAGAAATATAAAAAACAGTGGCCCATATTATGACACGTCAGCTAGACCAACCACAAGCCAACGGCAGCCTACCTTTAGATTGACCCTCAGATCTCCTCAATCAAAAAACTAAACCAAAACACACAAAAGCTTCGAAATAAAAGCAAAAGAAAATCCTCCGGGTGAAGAAGATATTTTTCGCGGTTTTCGCGGCTGTGAGTGAAAGTTGGAAATCTATAGGCGGTTTTTACTATCTCGTTTAGGATGAGGTTAATCTCGTTTGAGCACACTCTCTCCTCACTTTTCCTTTCTGCTACTACTACGACTACCGACTACTGTTTTCATTTGGAATTTTTTGCAGAAATTAGGGTTTGTTTGTTGCTTTGATTTTTAAGTTCAGATTTTGTTTTCTCTGCGAGTAATAGCGTGTTTGAGAATGGGTGAGGTGGTGGTGAGTAGCAGCAGTGAAGAGGTTGAGGGAATGGCGATGGAGTTAGAGACAGAGAAGAAGGATATTGGATCATCGGAAGTGGTTCGATGGGAAAAGTTTCTGCCAAGGATGGTGCTCAGCGTTCTTTTGGTTGAAGCTGATGATTCTACTCGTCAGATTATTGCTGCTCTTCTCCGAAAATGCAGTTACAGAGGTGGTTGATTTCCTCATTTTTTCCCTCTTCGTTGACTTTAGTTGTATCATTTTTTATTTTTTCTTTAACCCGGATTCAATTCTCATTTCTTTTTTCTTCTTGATCATCTTATTTTTGTTAAGTAGACTACAAGTTGATTTTTTTGGTGATATAAATTTGTCAATCTCTCGTGGCTGCACTATCATCTGGACTTGTTTTTGCTGATTTTTATGGTTGATCCTTTTAAAAAAAGAAAAAAAGAAAAAGAATTTGCGTTTCTGTTTTGTGAGGGAGTTGGAATTTGTGTCTTAAATATATCAATTATACATCTACGCATCGTTCTTGGTTGAATAAGTCAGCATTACTGTTTTCGCTGCTTTTGATGGAAAAATATATGTCATGCTCTGTAATCTGAATGGATATATCTATTCTGAGTTTCTGGACGCATTACTGTTTTTGCTCTGTAACTTGTTGATTCCCCATAGCCGCTTCCTCTGTTACCTATACGATGTAATTGGGCATTATTCTTAATCTGCGAGTATTATTTGAAACTTTTTTTAAAAAATATTATAAGTTCAATTTTTTGTATCATTTACTTCGACTGAAAATGTACGCTTTCTTTTCTTCTCTCTGAGTAGTTGCTGCTGTTCCTGATGGATTAATGGCATGGGAGACTTTGAAGGGTGGACCTCATAACATAGATCTCATATTAACTGAAGTGGAGCTGCCTTTAATATCAGGATATGCACTTCTTACTTTGGTCACGGAGCATGCTGTTTGCAAAAACATTCCTGTCATAAGTATGTCAAAATCATGTTTTTGTTAACTTTACTACCTTGATTTTTTGTTTGACGTAGTGCTTAACATGTTAGGATTTCTTTGCATCGTAAACATACAGTGATGTCTTCACAAGATTCAATTAGCATGGTTCTGAAGTGCATGTTAAAAGGAGCAGCTGACTTTCTCATTAAGCCTGTTAGGAAGAATGAATTGAGGAACTTGTGGCAGCATGTTTGGAGGAGGCAAACTGTATGTTTTACCTTCAAGCTCATCCTTTTCATTCTCTTGGTTTGTTTTGTTCTTTTTGGTTCAAGAGCATACTACTAATGGAAGTCTTTTAATTTAATTCTTTATCAGCTAAGTGCTGGACAAATCCCTCAAAACTCTCATAAAATGGAGGCCTCATCTGAAAACAACGCTGCAAGCAATGGTTCAAGTGACCCTGTGATGTCTTCGCAGAAAAATAAGGATTGCAGCGAGAAAGGGTGTGATGCCCAAGTGAGTATTAGATCACTTCGATGTCATTCTTGTAGGGCTATAAAATCTGTGCCTTTGGATTTATTCTTGTGATGTGCTGTCTGCCAATTTCCCAAATGTATTTCCAAATAATCGGTGAGTATCAATTGATTTTCCTCTTTGTTCCCCAATTCTTTTGGTTCATCAGTTGCACAATCCTTGTAAAGCAGTAAGATACAGGTACATGCAGGATCCATGACAAAAATCATGTAGGCCACTTGTAGAGTGAGGAAAATTTATCTTTCCAGATTAGGCTGGCTTCATGAAATATCACATAGAAATTGCATGTTTTGCCACCTCCTGTGCAGAGCTCTTGTACGACCCCTTGCTTGGAAGCTGAGAGTGCTCACATGCAAAATATGCAGGGACTTTCACAGATGAAGTGTAGGAGTGCTTCAAATCTGAGCAACACAGATAGAGAGGAGTTCAAAGAGTGTGCCAAATCAGATAAAAGCCCTGCAACTCCTGAGAACAAGACTGGAGGTATGTCTCACATTTCTGCTGCAGTGTTTTACTTATCGTTTATTACAACTGCTTGAAAACTGTGATCTCTTTGCTCAATAATACTTAACAAATGGACATCTGACACAGTATTTGTACCAGAAAGGTCGAACCGAATGGAGTCAGATGGAGAACTGTGCAGTGGAGCTTATAATCCAACTTCTTTGAGACTGCTAGAAGAGCATGCTTGTGCCAAGTCAGCAATTCAAGATGAAAATTCGAGAGCAGAAAATGACAGGGGGCTTGCTAAGAGCTCCTTTGGCTGCGATGATATTCCTTTTGAATCCAAAAGTGGAGCCATTGACTTGATTGGTACCTTAAATAATGGTCCAAAGACCACATATGTACACTCTAGTTTACATTATGGCACAGACAAGTTGGAATTTGCTCCACAACTTGAACTCTCTCTCAAAAGATTGTATCCCAGTAGCTCAAAGAAACAGGGGGTAGATGAAAGACATGCACTGAACCATTCCCATGCCTCAGCCTTCTCATGGTAAGTTTTTGTAGCCCATAACCTTACAAGTAAACTTGGAATGCTGAAAATTAGATATAACTTGTCGCCAGCATATTGTTTTCCGTCTTAAACTTCAGTTTAAAATCATGAAAGCATGTCTATCTTTCTTCATGAAAATTAGATATTAGGCATGGATGTATTGATGAAGGAAGAAGCAGGGGTGCTGGGACAGTGGATGTGATGGTATAGGTGGTTCTGATTTTGGTAGGTCAATGCTGACATTAGATTATCAAGGAGTGCTCCTCAAATGTTGAATCAAAGGTTCAAAATTACATAATTTTATTTACTACTTTAATCGATCCATTAAAGAACAAGAGCTGTGTTTTACAATTTTTTTCCAATGTGTTTTCTGTTTTAAACAATGGGCTTGTAGCTTCTAGGGTTTTCTTGCAAAGCAAGAGAGATGAAGTCTTGAGCTAAAGTCTAATGTTTGTCTTTAAAAAAAAAAGATACGAAAAAACAGTGGTATCCGACCCCTGATTGCATAATTTTAATGCAAGTTAATTTTTTTAACTATTAAAAAGATCACATGTATAATGCTACTTCGATTAACAAATAGGTTCTCTATGCAGGTACAATAGCAAGACATTGCAACCTCCTTTTCCAGCATCTGCCAGTAATGGTTCTGATTCCAAGGAAGAAGCCAGCAAGTCTCCTGAGCTGTCATCAGATCAACATGCTCAAAACATTAATTCTATTTCTCAGAGACATGGTGCCTCTTTGAGTGGGAATCAAGATATGACCATTCCGATCATTGGCCAATCTGGGAAGGCTGAATTAGCATATCCAAGCCCTCGACATGGATTGATTCCTGTTCAAAGGGGAATGCTCGACAATATATCTACCGAATACGGTCATGATTTCTCCCCTCTATATTATACTCAATCAAGTGCAGCATGGAGTCCCAAACTTGCTGGGTGGCAACAGTCTCCATATCCTCTTAGTACCTCAATTCATTCAAATCCTGATATTCATGATTCGGAGAAAAATCACAGGTGTTCTGATGAAACTACTTACAACTCTGTTGACCAAAATGATCATCAGCAGAACAATAAGGAACATGCGGATGAAGTGAGACATGACTCACCTGCTGCTGGTCAGAGTACTGGAGGTTTATGTAATGATGCTGTCATTCATAATAAGAGCAGTGCATATGAAAGCTTTGGCAGTAGAGATGATGGAAATGCCAAAGAGAAGGCCATGGCTCAAGAGAATTTGAATGATGGGGACAACTTCAATCGTGATGGTTTTAGAGGGATAGATTCCCTTCGCTCCAGCCAAAGAGAAGCTGCTCTAACAAAGTTCCGATTGAAGCGGAAAGATCGATGCTATGAGAAAAAGGTATGTGCTACTTGTTGCATAAGCAGATATTGTGCTCGTGCATCGAGGTGATTCCATCAACAGCTGCTCTGGACCCGTGTCATATAGCTGTCGTATCTTATCATGATCATTACTTTAAATTGTCATCCTTTCATCAACCCTTCATATTACTGATTTACATGTTGCCATAAGTAATTTGAACTAGCTTGGGAATTTCAATTTCAAGTGAACTGTAGCACATATATCATGGACAGAGACAGGAAATCTTAGCATTCAGCTGCTAAGAATGATGTGTTATTGCCTGTGGTGAGGATAGCAAAATCACATACCGAGACATGTATGGTACTGTCTGCAATTCTTAAACATGTACTTTCTTTGACCTGCAGGTTCGATACCAAAGCCGGAAAAGACTGGCAGAGCAACGTCCTCGGGTGAAAGGACAGTTTGTTCGTCAAGTGCAAAATGATCCCCCCCCCAATTGCTAATGGTTGACCATGAAATTCATCATCACACGCCTGTTTATTGCTATCATGTACCTTGACCTTTTGGAAATGATGGCATGACTATGGTGAGATAAGAATGTGTTTGCAAGCTTCTTTACCTTTGGGTCTAATGACAGTATGGTTCTAACTGTAATTTTTGGGTCTATTGAAAGGGTAGACTTGTAATTATGGGGTAAGGCTATCTGAATCCTCTTCTACTCTGGTTATTTTGTTTGCTTGCTCAGTAGATGACTGACTCATAGTAGTTAGAGAAGCTTTAATAGCGTGGTAATTTGCGTTGATAGTATAAAAATGGGCTTGTTTATTAAGTTAGCCATGTCAGTATTGTATCATATGATTGCCGAGCAGCTTCCACATTGTCTGTCTAAAATTTATGTACTCATCAACCTTGCTTTCTGTTGCTCTTCTATAAAATATGTTTGAATTCCTGGTGAGATTTGTAGATAAACTTCTGTTGATCAATCAATTAGGAGAAAGTGGATGCTATTGCTATTCTTTATTGTTTCATTGGGCTCAGTAATGTTGCCGTTTTGGGTTTTATCTGATTGGGGCATTAGGCTATCTTGACTGCTCTGTTATCAACGACAGTAACTTATGGATGCATGGGTCACAGTTGAGCAAGTTAAATACTCCCGGGAAAATTCCTGAATTAATAGTCCATGGATCGTGGCTGGGAAGGATGCAAATAGTCACTTAGTTTTCTTGGGGGATGATACCTTGAATGGCTGCAATTGCCTTCGTGTGTAGATATTTTTGCGAGGGAGAGGAGAAAGATATCAGATGCTTCACGTGCCAAGTAAAAAAAAGAAAAAAAAAGGCAAGTAATGACGTGTAAGCATGGACCCGAGCCTCATAATACAGGGACTTGGTCTGTTGGATGTTGGATATCTGACGAGGCATTAGCTATGAAAAGAGGAAGCACGTAGAAAAGGTAGAACTTAGCCACCTATACTTTTCTCATGCAGACAAGACTTATCCATATGTCGGCGAAGGAACTGTCATTAGTGCTACTGCCTTTCTTTGGTTTGCGGATAGACCAGAGTTCCTGTTCTTAATCTCTCGTTTTATTTTGGGGCCCGGTGCCCCAAATCATATGATTTGGTGACAAAAGTTATAGAAGATTTCCCTTGTGTGTTTTTTTTTTTTTTTATGTTAATTAAAATGGATGCGTGTAACATGCGCTAGTGCAGAAATGGCCAGGGATGTTGTATGTATTTCCTATAATTTGCCTTGTTTCATGTAGCAAGCGTGCAACGGGGAAGAATCTTGGAAAACCTACTTCTGCATAAGTTTTGGAGGGGAGATGACGTGAAGATTTATCAGTGGTGCTCGAAAGGAAATGATGCACTTCATTATAATTATGATCGATAAAATTTTCTTTCAAAACAAGATTTTTACATATCAATTATAGTATTTTGATTCTCATAATTTAAATCAGTTTTCTCAAAATAAGTTGTGAAGGTAAAGTATAAAAAAAATATTATAATCATAAACCATTTTCAACTCGGAAAAATAAGGAGCGAGAAATATTATAATGAAATATTTCTTGTGGAAACAAAGAAGAAACTACAGAAAACATCTTAATCGGTATGTTGTCTTCGAGAACGGTTATATAGGAAGTACCTTCAAATATTAACTCTTTTCTTGAAGATAAATTAGAAGGTTGACCTTTGCTTCAGAACATAATATAAAAAAATTTCAGTTTTATATAATAAAAATGAGTTTATTTATATTTTCTTGAGAAATAAAAGAGAATTAAAAACATATACCAATAAACCATGACAAGTTTCAAGAGGGGGATATTGTTGTTAATGAAACGAAAAGAATCATCAGAGAGGAGTACTGATTGTATCCAGATTTGGAAATTGGCCTCATCCATATTGGAAAAGATTGGGAGGGGAGATGCTCGCTAGCTATCTTCACCTCTTGGTTTATGTTATGTTGGTGATTTTGTTGAGATCGGGCACTACTAGATATCTACAAGTGTTCTTTCCCGCATAATGCCGCGGCTCCATTTTAAAGAGTTGCTTTTATTTAATCTTAAGGTTATTAAAATAAATATTTTTTAAAACTCAAGCAATCAAGATTCTAGATTAAAAAAATACATTCCTTCATCCAAGATTTCTTTTTGTATGAAAAAAAATATTTTCAATTAACAGCATAAAAAAAAAAAGCTTAAATACTTGTAAGAATATTTAAAATAATTTAAATTCAGTAGAAAAAAATATGCTTCTTTAGTCAAGACTCTGTTTTCGATATTCATTTTTTTATATGAAAACAAGTTTCTTCGAATCAAAACTTTGTAAAGCAATTTAAAGAAACAAAAAATAACATTTCAATTATTTTTATGACATGTACTTGTAAGAAAAAAAAGAAAAACAAGAGAACCTAATATAAAAAAATAGAAAAAAGATCACTTTAGTTCCAAGTGACCCAACTCCCTTTCTTTCCTCTTCAATTTTTGTTCCTTTTGTCCCGTACATTCTTCTCCTTCGGTTTTTTTTCTTTGTGTATGTGTGTATATATATATATATTCACTCGTCATCTTCACCACCCACGCTCTCCTTAATTCCTCTCTCTGTATTTTCTATATATACTTGAACACCCTAATATTATAAAATTGCATTTCTCATGGCAAAAGAGCACCAACGAAAGGAAAACAACCCACACTTCCTCGGAAAGAAAGAGAAAGGCGCCGGTCATAAAGACCCACGCTGTGCTCTCTTCAAATTCATCACCACCTTCCTTCTCTTAGCAGGTCTTGCATTTCTCATTGTCTGGTTAATTTACAGGCCCCACAAGCCCCGGTTCACTGTAGTTGGGGCTGCTGTATACGAACTTAACACCACGTCCCCGCCTTTCATTTCGACCTCCATGCAGTTCACTATTTTCACTAGAAACCCCAACAGGAGGGTCTCGATCATGTATGATAAACTCACTGCTTATGTATCATACAGGAACCAAGCGATAACCCCCCCACTGTTATTGCCTCCACTCTATCAAGAGAAAAGGAGCACAGTGGTCATGTCTCCGGTGCTTGTCGGGGCAGGGGTTCCGGTGTCAGTGGAAGTTTCAGATGGGTTGGTGATGGATGAGGCATATGGGGTTATGGCGTTGAGGGTGGTGTTGCTGGGCAGGTTGAGGTGGAAGGCTGGGGCCATAAAGACTGGGAGATATGGAGTTTATGTGAAGTGTGATATCGTGGTGGGTTTGAAGAAGGGTTTTGTAGGGCAAGTGCCCTTGCTTGGGTCTCCACAGTGTAAAGTTGACATATGAAGTTAATTATATAGGTATGAAACCTGTGTAAGGCCATGAGCTAGCTAGCTAGCTTCTGGTTCTTTTCCTTCTTTATGTGGGTTTAAGTGTTGTTTCTTTTTTTCTTTTTCCTTTTTACTTTCCTTCGAAGTTTTAACTTGTAATATGAATGGCAGATAAAGTCCAGCCTCAGAGAATGTCATGTTCTAGTCCAGTACTACTGTCTCCATGCCTTGGCTTATGGTTAGAGCATGACGATCATAAACAACAAAATTGATTTTCTTTTTATGTCTTTTTTCCTTCTCTGAAACTCATTGCTTACGCCGACAAGGTTTATGCATTAATGTGTTTGTTCCTTGTCAATTTTCGTTCTGTTTTTTATTATAATTATTATTATATTTAATTACAAGGATTTTGCTTAATTTCAACTTAATCACGTACGCCACACGAGGCGTGAAAACAAACGAGACGCATGGCTCTCCATGCAGCCAAACACGCGCCATTTGTCTTTACCATCTAAAAGTATCTGATATATATGTCCAAACTGAGAAGCCATAATTTGTCCTGCATTAATGGTGTCAACTCTTAGCAGCAGATTAAATAAACCATAATAATTAATCGATATTTAATCTTTACTTTGACCCGCTTTGGACTTGATAACTAGCACAATTATGAGCATTCGGATATTAAACGTATATATATGTGCTCGAACGGAATATGGATCGAGTCAAAATGTGGCCAAGAAAAGCTTCGTTCCTTCCTAATTGGTCCTGAGGGAATATATTTTGTTCAAGAAGTGAGTAATCAGGGAAGAGGGATAGGGAAATAAAAAACTGTAACGATTTATGATATAAATAGTGATTTGAAGGTAGGGAAACAAGTGAATATATCTGAACCTTGTAGAGATTAATTAATTTGAACTAGTTTCTTCCAAGAATGGACATATAGTACTTGAGTTTATGAAATGAAAAGGGACTGGGGTTGCAAAAGCCAGTAGGGCTCTCACCGGAAAACAGAAAACTGTGGAATATCTGTGATGAGGCCGTGCATGGTCTCAAGACTGATGGCGCCAGTAAACTGGGTGGCGAAATCAATAAATCATGGGAATCTGATTTTGCTGTGCTCCTTAATTTAAACTTAGAAATATGTATATAAATGGATTAATTTCAGCTCAGATTGTATACAGTTATAGGCAATTTTTTAGATTGTTTTACATAAAAATGTGAAATTTAAATTTTAAAAAATAAAAATATATTATTTTAATTAAAAAAATACTTATACCTATCCAAAAAAAATATATTTCGCTTTCAGTGGTCCAGAGTACGGCGTTATCACTGAATACTCCAGTGTGATAAAAGACGCGAAGGATGCCTCACTCTTTTGACTAAATGTGCTTTCCTTCAAAAGTGCGACGAAATATTTTCACCGACAGATTAAAGAACTTATTTTTGTGCCCTTTTTTTTTGTACACTGTATATTGCTAGCCAGGTGCCCTAGAGATCTTAGTTTAGTTTGTTTTTTACTCCACGAATTTGTATTTTTTTCCTTAACATTTATGGCTAATTGACAAAGAATATTAATACACGGTGGGGTATGACACCCCCTCATACAGGGCATCGCATCTCTCAACTATAGAGACTGAAAACTTGATTCTTTAAATGATATTGATGAACAAGGTATCAGATTCATAACTTTGACAATTTAGCAACGAAAGTGTTTATTAGCGGTTATTTTTTAAAAATTATTAAAATAAATCTTGATTTCTGAGTTTTTAAAATTTATTTTTGTTAAGTGTATCAAAATAATTTAAAAAATCAATTTAAAAATAAATAAATAAATTTTAATAGAAAACAGGTTGAATCATGTGCGTTATTGAGTAATTATGAAGAAGCGTTGGGGATCAGCTTGTATAAATCAATCACCAATCTTCTTTAGAACCTGCCAATGTAGTAGACCCATTCAAAAGCGGAGGCTGTCTCTCTCAAATTAAGAGCTTGCAGCAAGTGGGCTGAAAAGACTCAAAAAGAAAAAAAGTTGGGAAGGAAATTTGAAGATTCAAAAAGAAAAGGTTGGGAAGGGGGAAGAAAGGAGGGATCAGACGCCCATTTGTCAGCTTTTTGAATTAAGAATCCTAAAGTATTCTCCATTTATAATTTGAGTAGCTCCCTAGTTACATTGGGATCATCCCTACCAGTCAGGCAGCATCTCCACGGCTTCTCAAATCCCGAAACACTACGATAAACATACAGCTAGTTGTCTGGGCAAATTGTGAATACATTCATGGAAATATTGGAGGGGAGAATCATGACTCAGTTGTGAATCGAGATCAAGTTGTCTTAAAGATATTTGAATTTAAGGGGAAAAACATCAAGAAAGAGGAGAGTTACATTTACGGGCAGCTAAATGTTGGGAAACACAATTCTATCTGTATTTTTAAAAAATTTAATTTTTTTATTATAAAATTAATTTTTTATATATTTTTAATTATTTTGATGCAATAATTTTAAAAATAATTTAAAAAAATAAAAAATATATATTATTTTGATATATTTCATTATGAATTTTTTTTTTTAAAATAACTATAACTATACTCTGAAATAAACACTTAAATATTTATGATAAATGGATAAAAATAAAAAAAATTAAGTAAAAATGTAACTTAATCAGTAAAGTATTGAGTTTGATTTTCAAATAGTATTTTTTTAGAGCATTGATAATTTTAAAATTTATAAAATTAATTAATGTAATTACATGGCCTAACACCGACATTAATTAAAAAGACGACATGAAAATGAAAATGGGCTTGTTGTGGACCCAAATCACGGGCTTAGATGAAACATTGTCCAGAATCTCAATATCGAGGCTTTAGTGTTGTCGGCCTATTCAGCTTTGGGCTCAAAAACTCATTCATCTCTCTGCTTTTTCAAGTTCTCGAATCCTTTTTCTCTCTTTTTTCTTGGAAAGTATCTTTTCTTTCTATTTTTCGTGTAATACCAACTTTAATATCTCAACTGCTAGTCAACTCTTTCTTTTCCTTTTCAACTAAACTTCCTAACTATATATCCTGCACTCCATGATTTTTCTATATCCAAATTAGCATCTTTTTTTTTTTTTGGTAAGCTATCCAAATTAGCATCTATTCGGCAAAGATGTGAAAGCAGTAAAGATGTTTAATCATGAAAATACAAAAAGTTAATTTTTTAAAAAATTAGAGTTATTTAAGAAAAATTTAGAATGCATGTACTTTTAAATATGAAAATCTTAAACTACTTCTTCACCTTTTTTATTTTTATAGTAAATTTAAAAAGTTAAAGAATTAATTAAATTAATAATCAAAATTAATTTTTGTAATCATTAATTTTTTATTAGACATCATAAATTAAAAATTAAATTTAACCATAGTAGCCATAAATATAAAGTATTTTAAGAGGAGGCTGTTAATATTCATGAGTTGAATGGAACAACAGCAATTTTTTTTTTCGACCATGCCCAAATTTAAAATTCAGTTAGAAAAATTAACCTTTTATAATTTCAAATATTATTTTATAATAAACTCAAGCTTAGAACCAGACATAACACGAACCAATAACAAAAATCAAAAATAAATAAAATTCACTTTTAATTTAATTTTAAATATATCCGTGAATCATATTCTTTAAACAAATTTTAAACAAAATCATTTTGTAATCTTACAAAAAGTTTATTGATTTTTCCTTGCCTCATCATTTAAAAGTTTCAAACGATAAAATTTTGTGTAGAATTCAGTAATAAGATTCATTTATTTAATGCATACGTTATTTTTGATAGAGTAAAGTCCAAAAAAACACTAGTTAAAACTAGCATCGCTTAAATTGTAATTCTAATTTGCACTCCATTATGAAGCATCCACCACAAGAGATCCACATGGTAAAATTGGAAGACGGCGAGGGACCTTTATTTATTGCGCCATCCCAGCAACATTGATTAACTGCTAATAATAATAATAATATTAATATGTATAATTGCCTGTTTAAGCAGGTTTAAATGGTTTTCAAAATAGTTATAATACCTTATTCGAGGTGGATGCGGTCCAAAATTCAAGTCATGCGTCCAGCGCAAACCTGGATATCCAATATTTAACTTCCAAAATATGATTTTAATAATAATAATAATAAAAAAACCTCATTAAACATCGGACCAAAGTATTGACTTGTTAGAATTGACTTAGATGATGTTGTATTTTTTATTATAATTAATGGTATTTTTCAATTGTAAAATAAAAATAATGCTTTTAAATTTGTAATTAAGGAATAAAAAATAGAATCCAGCTGGGGCAGAGTGGAATGTAGAAGGATGTATGTGGAAGGGGCAATGTAGTATTATATAAAAAAAGTGGAAGATGGACACAAGATGGGTTCCCACTTCCCAGCATGCTGGATGGAAGGGAGGAGGCCATAAATAGGCAAGGACAGAGACGCAAGTGAATTGATTGAGAGACTTATTTGATGGTAGAAGCAAGAAAGATTCAAGAACAAGACCCGTTGTTTTTTTATTGATTCAAGGTATACTTTTTCCTTGCTTGTTACACCTCTTCTATGAATTCAATTCATTTGTTTATGTTAATCAATGTCATAACTATATAGGTTGGATGGCATTGATGTACTTGCTAATCGCATGCTGCTGTATTCTTTTCCTTCTTTCTTTTTAATTAAGTACAATCTCTGGACTTGTGGGTTCAAGTTTGTTTATAATTAGTATCTTTTGACGTTTTAGTTTAGAAAGATTCAGTTAGTCAGTCGTGTTTTGTTACTTATCTTAATTGTTCTTGTTTGTCAGCCTGTTGATTTTTTCCTTGTATTACTTGCAGCAGGGCTGTTTTCACTTTTCAAGACCAATAAATCTGGTGTATATGCTAGTTTTTGGTTTGGTTTTGATTTAGCATGGATCTGATTGCCCTAGATCCTTTTCCTAATGATTCAATCGAAAAGCCTTCCTAGGAGATTGAGATCTGTATTAAATTTTGTACAAAATGGGCGTGTTTTGCTTCTTCTGGTAAGATTCACTCTGATTCTCTAGTTGTTGAGCGATGCTTCTTAGTGTGTTGGGTGATAAAGTTTTCCTTCTTACCGACAATTATTAGGCTCTTCGTTGCATTGCTGGCTTCCTGTGACTAATAAAGTTCGAGTGCCTTGAAAGCTAACCTATTAGCTCATCTCCTTTATGGCTTTGGTCCTTGGATCTCCATTCTTTACTCTGCGGTTTTCTTTTTTCTCCTAATCTTACATTAGAGATGTTAAATGCGCGGCAAATTTTTCCCTGTGAATTTGAGGTGCTTCGCTTGTGAACTTAAATTGCTAATTCCTGATTACCATCTTTCATGGATTTTGAACGAGGATTGAAAAAAACATCGGAACTTGTTTATATTTTTAATTGTCGGTGAGCAGGTTGTGGTGTCTTTTGTATCAAACAGCTTAGATTGCAGTCAGGGAATGTTCTGCTGTTGGCAGGTTTAGCTAGTGATCATCACATTGTGAACTTAACTTAACTTTCTAAGCCCGTCTGAAACTCTGAATTGAAGTTAGTGACCTTCTGACACCCTAAATGTCTTGATATTTACTGGTTTGGGCTGGCTTTGTGAGTGACACTGTACGGAATCAATATATCTCTGTGGTTATTTCTACTGTAAAGTTATTGGGGGTTACGAGTGACACTGTACAGAATCAATATGTCTGTGGGCTTCTTTCTACTGTGAAGTTATTGGTGTTATTTCTAACATACGCTACTTCAATGATGTGTTCGTATTTTAATCAATCAGATTCCTGTTTAAGGTAGCATGCCTTGTCATTAAGAGTTCAGGGTCTAGTTCTGTTAAGACCACTGTCTTTGAAAAGGCCAGAGGAGGAGGAGTAAGGTTACTAGTTCAGAATTACAATATTACTTTTAACAAGTTCATGCAATCAAATAATCTTTACAGGTTTTGGCAATTAGACTTGTTGAATATTGAACCTGGAATTTCTCCCTTTGGTGCCTGGGTATGAAATGTTCATCTTTTAGTTCTTTCATTTTTTCGCTCTTTTTGTATGTTGGTTCATCATAAACTTTTTTTTTAATAAGTCGAGATTCATTAAAAATAAACTGAAAAGGGCGAGCAAAGATAATGAGCGTGCCCACTACTACAAATACATTAATACATAATCTTGTGCTCCTAAAACAACACCAATTCTCCAAAAGAGAAACCTTAGTGCACTGCCCGTACTAACAAGGACCAAAATTCCTCGTTCTGACAAGCTATGGTGTATTTACTGCTAATGTTTAGGACAGTATATGTACTCTTCCATGTTTCAATTACAGAACACACTGTGCAACTTTATACTTAGGGATGTTCTGTTAAAGTTCATATGGTATTTGTGGTGTTGCTGTGAACTTTCAGATGGAAGCACAAAATCCTCAGCATGGGCATCCAGTTGAAATAAGCGTGGATATTCTTGATGGAGAGATGAGTGGAGGAAGCAAGGGATGCGGGGAAGCACCTTGTGGATTTTCAGATACTGGAAATAACTCCCAGAATGCCAAAGAACGTTCAGCTTCAATGCGCAAGCTCTGGATATCTGTGGTACTTTGTATAGTCTTCATGAGTGCTGAGGTAGCTGGTGGCATCAAAGCTAATAGTCTGGCAATCTTGACTGATGCTGCACATTTGCTTTCAGATGTTGCAGGCTTTGCTATCTCCTTGTTTTCTTTATGGGCAGCTGGCTGGGAAGCCACACCCCGCCAATCTTATGGGTTTTTTAGGATTGAGATTCTCGGTGCATTGGTTTCCATGCAGCTCATCTGGTTGCTTGCAGGGATTTTGGTTTATGAAACCATTATTAGGCTCATCCATGATACTGGTAAGGTAGATGGGTTCCTTATGTTTCTTGTTGCTGCATTTGGTCTTCTGGTGAATATCATAATGGCTCTTGTGTTGGGACATGATCATGGGCATGACCATGATCACAAACATGGGACTGGCCACAGCCATGGAATCACAGTTAGTACTCATAACCATAATCACGTGGAGCACCCAAAACATGATGACAATCGTCATGACCACTTGAACAATGAGCACCATCATGCTCATGAAGATCATGTTGAGCCGCTGCTGGATAAAGGGGAAGCCAATCATGAAAAGAAGCAAAGGAACATAAATGTACAAGGAGCTTATCTCCATGTACTTGGGGATTCCGTCCAGAGTATTGGGGTAATGATCGGAGGTGCAATTATATGGTATAAGCCTGAGTGGAAGATAATTGATCTGATCTGCACCCTAATCTTTTCGGTTATAGTTTTGGGAACAACAATCAAAATGCTACGAAACATACTTGAAGTCTTGATGGAGAGCACTCCAAGAGAGATAGATGCTACAAAGATTGAAAAGGGTCTGCTGCAGATGGAGGAGGTGATGGCTATCCACGAACTGCATATATGGGCCATTACCGTGGGCAAGATTCTCTTGGCTTGTCATGTGAAAATCATGCCCGAAGCAAATGCAGACATGGTGCTAGACAATGTGATCAACTATCTCAGAAGGGAATACAATATAAGTCATGTAACCATCCAGATAGAGCGTTAGCAGAGGTAAAGGAATTTACTAGTTGAATCTGGGGCGTGATGTTTCTGAGATTTATGCTTTTTCTATCACATGAACGCATATACTGTTCATGGTGATTTTTAGGTACCAGGTGGAAATTGTCATCTTTGATTTGGCCATGACCGCTGTTTGGCTTCTGGTATTGTGAATTTACATGTAGGTTTGGTATATATAGTTTCTTCAATCTCTTCTACCGCTCCATGTCATCCAAGTTTATAAAAACATCCATACACATACAATATTAACATATACTCTGTAGCAATTAACAGTTAAGTGCTGTGGCTTTTCTAATTTGGTTATTAGAACTTATTATTTTTCAATTGCATCCTTCCATATCCAATTTGTTAACCAATTTGTCAAAATTATTTAATGAAAGAAATATTAAATGACGGGGATCGAAGAGTGAAACATAGATTCCATCCTCCAAACTTTTATATATTTTTAATTATTTTTTTATTTTTCAATTTTCAAGTTAGAGAGAATAAAGAAAATTAGTGGAATCCAGTGAAGAGATAAAAAGTTATCGGCTTACATGTATTATGGCCATTAAAAAAATTAATCTTGATGTCTTAAAAAAAAATTAATCTTGATGTTTTTAAATTTCATTTGACGATGAATGTTGTTTTAATTTCAATATTTTTTTAAAAAATAAATTAAATTTGATAAAGAAAAATCTTCACCAGTCTAATTCTGTGTTTTCAGATTTTTTTTGGTTTTTTACGTTGATAGGTTTTTTACGTTGATAGGTTTTTATATTCTAGAACTTTTCAATGATCATTTTTTTTTCCTTCATGTGGCCTATTTTTAAGTTTTTTTTTATATAGTTTTTAAGAATGTTTTGAAATATTATATTGTAATAAAATTGATTTTATGACTTTTCAAAAAAATTCAAGTGTTTTTTTTATTATATAATGATTTTTTTAAAAAAGTTATTAAATCTAATAATTTGATGAGTTAATTCAAATTGATAATTTTTTTTTTCAACATATTATCACTTAAAAAAGTTGTTTTAAATCCCACAAATTTGTATATGAAGTTTATTTATTTTAAAGCTGACTTACTGTAACAGTTTAATAACAATAATAAAAAGCACTCCATGAACTGGACAGTATTTTTTTACATTAGATTTTTTTTTTATTAGACCTGCTGCATAGCAGGAAATAATCCCAGTTCTTTCAACAGGAAGAAACTTTCGTCGGGCTGGGAAAGGAAATTGCTTTGTCTACCGCCAGTGTCAAGTTTTGACACAGATAGGCTAGACGAATTTCTTGTTTTCTCAATCATCATACTGTGTACAAGTTGTGTGAATACATAGTAAATCCGTGAGTAACTGAGTGCTGTACAAAAATCAAAACCATGCTGACGTGTGTACCAGAAACAGCAGATAAAGATCTAAGATTATTTGGCCTGATATCTTTGACTTGATCATCAAAACTTGATTCAATAGCATGCATCCACTGTTACTGTGAATCGGGGTCTACCGCTGATAATGTTCTAGAGTCACAAGCACCAAATTAAGGTGGAGATGAAGCATCTCTCCGGCAACAGCTCATTTGTTATACTACATCTGGGAACATGATGCTAGGATGTGGGGGCGCTGCGCTGGTGTCGTCCCGTTGAGGGAAAAGATTCGAGACCTTCTTACAGTGAAATGCTGGCAGGACTATCAGTAAACTGACCTGGTGACGCGGTTGATATTAAAAAGATGCTGAAACAGGAATTACTGCAGAGAAGCTACTTGACCTTGTAAGATGGGAACAAGATCGATAGGTATAACGTTGACGGATGGGTTAATGCTAGACACGTTGTTGTTATTTTCTTTTCCTGTGGCCTCTGGATGGGTTAGAGTTAATCAATCAGCTACAAGACAAGTTCAAATTGCTGCAGTTTCTTGAGAATGACCCTGGCTGTGTGGCTAGAGGTGTACAATAATTCTATACGAGTAAAAAGGAACCACATCATTGTTCAGAATGGATAAGGTTCGTAGACATTGTCAAGTGAAGTTTGGTTTTTTCAAGCGAAGGTTCAATGGATCCAATTTGTCTTCTTTGTAAATCGTGTATTTCGTAGACTATCCGTCTCTTCCATGTAAGTTAAAACACACGTCTAGCATCTTCCCGCTTAGAATTTGTCATGGTGGTGAGCTGTTAGATTGCTCGCCCTGATGTAGAAAGGGGAAGCTGCCACATGCGAGGTGATTGTAAGAAAGTACATATCAAGCCATTAAAAGAAAAAACAACGCCTCACAGGACAGGAAAGGCAGGACAGGATTGAGGTTTAGAAAAGAGGATATGGAGTGTTTCATGGGATCCCGAGGTTAATTTTAAAGGTGGCCCTTTTTCTAAAATGCAAGGTTGTCTTAGCTGGGATTCTCGGTTTCTGGGAGTCAGACGAAGCATGGTGCCCTTATTTATGAATTATAGGCATGTGTTGCTGTTAGGATCCTCCGAAAATTGTGAGACAGAGTGCCTTGATCATGAGGTAATCTACTTGTCTGATTAAAGGACAGTGTGAAGCTGGGGTCGCAGGTTTCCGATTTTCCTTTCTCCCTCGAAATAACTGAAATTAGAACCTCAAAATAACATTACTCGGTCATCTTCTTAATCAACATTTATTAGTAGATGAATTCTTTAAAGTGAAAACTTTTTGCTTGAATAAATCCAGGAAAAAAAACCTTTGATTGGCACCCTGCTTAAAGGAAAGGCAATGGATTAGTGTTACAAGAGGATTTACCCCTTTAGTCTCCGAGCAAAAAACTAGAGTACGACACCATCTGAAGAAACAAACTTTGGACCTGTGCTTCTGTGCTGCTCGTTCTGCTACTGAAATTCTATCTCTAGGATCTATCAACTAATAAGTTCATGGCTAGAACTGGAAGCTCAAAACCCACCGGAATGGGTTTAAGGCAAGTTTTCTGGGAACTCTATTGCTAATTTATTCTCCACCATGTATGCTCCCTTTCGAGAAAAAAGGTTACCTCCCCGACATAATTAATGCCAAATATGCGCACAAATAGAACCCATCCAAAAAAATTCAATTACCTAGGATGACAACGCCCCCTGCATCTTTCAAAAATATCACCGATGAAAGACGAAAGGTCAAAAAGAACAGGTAAATTTGGCTTTTTTTACCAAGTTGCTCTAAGAATGTGAACGTCAGAAGTTCAATTAAACTTTAAATAAATTCAGTCCAAACTTGTGGTGGGGTTATACAAAAGTCTTCAAGTTTAAAGACATATATTAATAAACTATTATTAGGATTTTATTTATCGAATTCCCCAAGCTGCGATGTGATGTACCAAAAATTTTTAACATGCAGAAAAATAAGCCCATTATCAAGAGAGATTGAAATACAGTATTATCAAACTTAATTTAACGAGAAACTTCTCCGTCATATTTTTTTTATCTAGTTTAATTTTTAAATTAAACTGAAAAGATAGAACTATTGACTTGTCAAGTTAATAAAACTTATAGGATTAATAAAAATATAATTTAATTTTAAAAATATTTTTAAAATAATAAATCTTTTAAAAAATATATTGAGATAGTGATACATTGAATCAATTGGGGTCAATCTATATTAACCCATTAAATCTACGACCTGGATCATGAACTCCAATGAATTTAATATATAACTATTTTTTTTTATTTAACTATATAATAAAAAAACATATGCTTGCAAAACCGAGTATCAACTCAACACCAAATTGTTTTTCTAAGAGCACAATAACCCAATAAAAAGTATATCAAAATAAATCATGAAGCCTAAATTCTAATAATTATATTTTTTTGAAATTATTTTTTATTTAATAATATGATAAAAAATAAATGCTCAAAAAATCAAGTATCAACTTAATGCCGTTATGTTTTTTATTGGTCGCGATAATCTTATAGAAAGTTAATTAAAATAAATCATAAAGTTTTTTTTATAATAATTTTTTTGGAACTATTTTTATTTAACAATATGATATAATATTTTTTATTTAATTATATGATAGAAAAGGTAGATGATTGTAAATTGAGTAACAATACAATATCAAGATGTTTTTCCAATACCACAATAACCCTATATAAAAAAATCCAAAATAAATAAATAAAATTTAATTTTCAATGAACAAAAAAATGAAATATATATAATTAACCTCTTCTCATATGTTATTTTTCACTTGGCAATAACATATATATAATGACCTTTCTAAAGTATCAATTTCATTATAAACAAGGTTGTAAAAATATATTTTATTATCCATTACAAAGGCTGCATGCATTGCTCCAAATGAAGTGGGTAAAAAGTTGCTATGGATAAAAAAATTCTTACATGAATTTAGTTTAATGTAAAAGAATTTTGTGTTGCACTGCATTAGTTGGAGTGCAATTAATCTCACTAAACATCATGCTTTTCATTGTTGATCAAAAAACTTTGAGCTTAGATACTAATAGATTCAAGATACTATGAAGATGAAGTTCTTTATTATTAAGAAGATCCAAATCAGTAACAATGTATCAGATATGATGATCTAACCTTTATTAAGAGAGAACTTCGAGTTATATAGAAGGCAAATAGGTTTGATGGAGCTCCCTAGATGAGTCGAGAAGGGGAGAATTCTTGGATTTAGTCCCTTCTTTTTTGGAACATAACCCATATAAACTAAAAAAAAAAAAAAGCAAAGGTTTAAAGCCTTTTAAATCATACGAGTGACTAAGTATAAAAAGCCAACTTTGACTTATTTTTATTATGGGCCAACTTATACATGTTAAAAAGAAGAGAGAAAGAGAAAAATTTTGGTCAAAAGGAGAAAAGATGAAGAAAAAATGTGCTCTTCATCATTGTGCCTTAATCGGACAATGATTTATTACCCGATTAAGACAAGATTTTGAAATGTTATTCCTAGCAACAAGCTCTTCAACTTGGATGGTGTTGATTGTTGAGAAGCTTTCACCTTTAAGTATATCTAAACGACATAATTGGTGAGATTTAATCATTTTTCTTTGTTGTTCATAAAATCCATCCTTATAATGATGAATTAGATGAATTGATTTACATCCTCTAGTTACGCTAGGGTATAACTTTGTAATCTCGTTACTTGAACTAGTGAAAGAGTTTGAGTGAACTACAATCCTGTGATTTTTTTTCACATCAAGATTTTCATGTAAAAATCTATAGTTTTGTGTGTTTATTCAACTTCATATTTTATTTATGTTCATTGATTGATACTATTTTAATTGCACAAATAGAAAAAAAAAATCGATATTTATGAATTATGAATTCAGTTATATTAATATTTTTTCCCAACAAATTTTAATTAACAGTATGCTATTAGTGATTTGAGATTCTCTCTATCTCATAAATTAATTCTCTTTGATTGTATTTCCTTATGATGCTACATAAAATGGTTAAGAAATAGAGACATAGGAACTTGCTAAATTCTCGCAAAATAATAATAATAAAGGAGTCATAATCATAGGTTGATGATAAAGAATCATCTTAATTTTATAATTTAAATTGTTAGGTGAGATATAAAAAATAATTTTATATTATTCTTTAATATTTAAACTGGTATTTAACATGTGTATCGACATATATGAAAATTAAGCTAGTATTGTGTGTATATAAATATTTTATTATAAAGTTATTTTTGCATCAACTTACATATTAATTAAAACAAAATATTTTTCTCAATAATTTTTAAAAACACATCCTTATATTATTATCTTGATATATTAAAAAAATATTTTATAAATACAAATAAAGTTTCAATTTTTGTTTTTAAGTAACAAAACATAAACTGACCGCATCACCAACTCCTAGATTTGCAGTAATATATTTATCCTTCAATGAGAAACAAAAACCGATAGGAAGAGAATGTGTTGTTTGCGCCGGGTAGATAATCATAAATTCACTCCCTCTTTTTCTTCAATATTTTTATCTGAGTTCATATACTTTAGTTTTTCATTTAAGTGTTTTTGTACATTTAAAAACAAATGAATCAATTACATCCATCACAAAAAAAGGTCATGAAAATGTTTCTAATACTTATAAGAAGCTCAAATAAAAATTATTAGTCTGTTGGCTAGCGCTATGATGTGAGTTGTAATA
The DNA here is from genome assembly GCA_018804465.1 of Populus tomentosa. Classification (NCBI taxonomy): domain Eukaryota; kingdom Viridiplantae; phylum Streptophyta; class Magnoliopsida; order Malpighiales; family Salicaceae; genus Populus; species Populus tomentosa. The sequence goes on from CM031995.1 coordinate 6,936,528, forward strand.
AAAAAAGATTTAAGCGCAAAAAATATTTATGCATTGATAGTGTGTTTTAAAAAAAAAATTAGATTTCAACCATGAATTGAATGGTATTGAAACAGAAAAACACTTGATTCTTTTGGGTTAAATTAGGCTAGCCTGCAAAACTCACGAGGATAGTTTAAAAAAAAAAAAATTCAATTATGGATAAACTCAATGTTGAAGAACAAAATCAACAAAAAAAAAAACTTAATTAAAAAATAAAGTGAATTTGAGTCAACCAAACAAACTCGTGGAGAAATTCATGCACATCATTGGATTTAATAAATTTTTTATCTAAGAAATTATTTCACATTTAATTACATAACAATAAGACGCATGGTAATTTTTTTATATGAGACATATTTTTTAAAAGTAAAAAAAAAAAATCATGATAGGTTTAACTTAAATAAAAAAAAGGTTGAAAATTAATGTATTTTTTTAGGTTTGAGTTAAATAAAAGAAAAGATCATTGATAACAAATAATAAAATTGTATTTTTCAAAAAATTAAGGGACAAAAAAGCATAAAACAAAAAAAGAGAAAAAAATTAACAGTCTAGACTCTGGACTTTATAGATTAACCTGTTAAATCCGCGACTCGACTAATAAACTCAATTGGGTTCAATGATTTGTTTTATCAAAAATTTTAAGCCAAATATAAAATAGCAAAAATAAAAATTAAATTCAGTCACATGGGTTTAAGCATTAAAGAAAATAGCCTAGACATGTAGGCCTTCCAACCAGCGCACTTGGGCTCAACCCAATTTTTTCCTTAAAGGGGTGGATGACCGCCCCATTTATTTCTTATTCAAAAAAGATTATAGACAACACATAGCATGCAATAATGGACAACACATTGTCTATTTTGTCTAAAATCCAGAGACTAAGGGTCACTAGAAAATCAACCCCTTAGTTTTTTTCAATTTCAAACTAATTTTTCAACCCATTTTTTATTCCAAACACCTACAAAAAACTTTAAACACTTTGATAAACCCATTTATAGCCACCAAAAAGCCAAAAAACATGTTGAAAAATCAAAATCAACTTGAACCCAAAATCATTCTCGTGATTAGATCTTCTTCTCCGAGCAAAGAGAAGGAAAACAAATTATGTGAAACTCCTCTCATTAAATGCAATCTATTAATACCAAAATCAACTATTTAGATGGTAAGAATCATCACCAACAACATCTCTCTAGATTAGAATCCGACAATTCTCTCTATTTTCTCTAACAAAAATAAGGTAAATAAATTTTAGTATCAAAATTAAAGTTTTAAAAATTAAAGGGACTAGTTACCTAATAGCTAAAAAAGATGGGGGCTAAAATAAATTTTTAACATAAAATTTAAAACCGCCACCTATTTTACTCATTTTTTTTTATTTAGTTCTCTTTGTTTTAATTCAACACTTTCTTCCAAAAAAAAAAAAATGCAATGCTGATTTGAACTTAAAATAGCCCAATCATACAATAAAAGAATTTGAGGATCAATTTAAATATTTAAACCATAAAAAATGCATATTTAAACCATAAAAAATGCAGTAATATTTAGCCTCCGTGCTTTTAGTTTTCGTTAATTAATTGACGGGGTAGAGATACCGAAATTGTGTGGAGGAAGATATCAAATTTGTTAATTAATATTAAGGACGCATCATCAGACGGAGAAGGACTTTCCAAAGGTGTTAAAATAATCGCTTGAAAGAGGAGAGTGAGGGAGGGAGGGAGTCCCCACAACTGGCTGTCCCCGCTGCTGGACAAAACTGCCACCTCCAATAATGCCATTGGGACCTTTCAAACCAGACAACTGATCTCCATTCCCTTCTTCTCTCTATCTACCTGCTAAACCCTCGCCAACTCTCAACTCTTTTCACTCACTTCTCTAATTTACATCTTTCTAGCTTACTTGGGTCTCTCTCTCTCTCTCTCTCTCTCTCTCTAACCCTTCGTTTCATTTTTAAGTTTTACCCATCTTGAACAATCCTTCTTGGGCTCCATTTCTAATTACTAATACTACTACTAGCTAGGTTAGTTACCTTCTCTCTCTCTCTCTCTTCCTGTAGAGTTAGTTCTTGAAAGCATTTAATGTTATTATTCTAATAAGAGTATCACCAGCTGCAGAACACAAAGGAATATATTAATTTTTGTGGTGGTGTACTGGTGTACATGGGGTCTCTTCTGCTTCTTGGGGGTTACATTTATTACTATTGTTTTGTTAGCACCACAATGGAATGTTGGTGAGGAAGCCAGAAAGAGAGAGAAATTAATTTAGCGCTCTCGCTCTTGCTACTAGCTACTACTGCTCATCGATGGAGAGGCTCCAAGGACCCATCAACTCTTGTGTAAGTTACTGCTATTCATTTTAGTACTTCCCTCTCTTTCCCTGAGTACCTTAAACTAGAATCAAAGAAATGGACTTGCATTTACTTGTCCGAAGGCTTGCATTCAATGCATTGCATTATTTTTCTAGAAATGCTAACGTTTCCTGTACTGTTTCCTCCACTTTAACATTCTATTTTCGTTCTTCTTTTGTTTCACTTTCTCTATTGAAACTTAAACACCCATCAAATCCATGACAGTTAATTTTTCTCTATACTTCCTCAGAAGGTTAGGTGTAAAACCCCAACCAAGAACCTCCCTCGTTACCTTTCTTTTATTTAAGATTCTTTTTTAATGAGTTTTAGTTTTCTTTTTGCAGTTCTTAGAGGAGCATAGCTTGGATTTGGGGTGCTTAGACCAAGTATTTATCAACACAGAAAGCTTAAGATTTGGAGAAGAAGAACCACACATTTCAAGTCCATGTTTTGAAGACAAAATGCCTTTTCTTCAAATGCTTCACACAGTAGAAACCCCGCCATTTTTTCCCTACAAAGAACCCAGCTTTCAGACACTACTAAAACTCCAACACCTCCAAAAACCATGGAATATGAACACTTTTTACATGCCTGAAACAGATACCCAAGTTCAACCACTAGAGCTTGAAAGTTGTGTCACCCATGAAATAGTTGATTTACACTCGCCAGTCAAATCTGAAACCAAAGAGCACCCAATCCCACATTCAAATTCCTGCCTCGAAGGTGTAAGTCCTGAGCCCGCAGAACCCAATTCAGACTCTTCAATTCCATGGAGGGCTCAACCCCAAACCGTGCCTGATATCACAACCCATTTCTCCGAATCCTCTACAATAATAATCACCAGAGAAAGAAGAAAGAGAAAACGTACAAGGGCAACCAAGAACAAAGAAGAAGTAGAGAGCCAACGCATGAACCACATTGCTGTTGAACGCAACCGCCGTCGCCTAATGAACGACCATCTTAACTCTCTCCGCTCTCTCATGACGCCATCTTATATTCAAAAGGTAGTCATATAATTACTATCTAAATTCTCAGCTGCGTTATTTTCTTCTATTACTTTCAAGAATTCAATTTTAGACTTACGAATTCGAAACCCCTTAATTATTTCTTTTTCCACTATTTTCCTCGAGAACTCAGTTTTATATATTGTGGGCTAAGACTTAGTGTCTTTCTTTCTTGTATTTTTTTTTGTTGGATAAAAAAGGGTGATCAAGCATCGATCATAGGAGGTGCAATAGACTTTGTGAAGGAACTAGAGCAGCTTGTTCAATCTCTTGAGGCACAAAAAAAAATGAGAGAAATAGAAACAGCTTCCACCACGGGAATTTCTCCCAACCAGTACCCTACTTCGCAGCCACGATGTGACATTCTGGTGGAGGAGGGAGGCACTTGTGAAGAGGAAAGAACAGTGAAGAAGAAATCGGAGGCGACGGAGATAGAGGTGGCTGCAGTACAAAACCATGTAAATTTGAAGATAAAGTGTCAAAGAATTCCTGGGCAGTTGTTGAGAGCTATTGTTGCATTGGAGGACCTTGGGCTTACGGTTTTGCACCTTAACATCACTTCTTCTCAAGCAACAGCTCTTTACTCTTTCAATCTTAAGGTACCACTCCTCGTGTTCCCTAAGCTATTTTCATTGTTTCCTTTTTGGTCAACTATTCTGACTAGCCAGCTAGCTAGGTTCTTGCCCTAATCCAAAAGACCAAAACCCCATTATCATGCCAGTTCTTGATTTTTATGGGTTTTATCGTGGTGCTGTCGTGGCAGTTAGAGGATGATTGTAAGCTGGGATCAACGGACGAGGTAGCAGCAGCAGCTCATCAAATATTCAGCAGCATCAACGGTTAGCTGATGGGTCTATATATATGATAGGACTTAGGAGTTCTGCTAGGCAAGAGAGCCATCAAATTTACAGCTGAATTTATATGATTACTAATATTACTGTACTACCCTTTCTATGGAAAACAAGAAAATGTAATTTTGGCTTTATGGGGATGGTAGACGAGGAGCAGACTATTCAGAAGGGCACCACCATTGTCTCCATTCTGAGCTCTTACTTTTTAGTGAGATGAGAGGGTTGCTAGCAGTGCACAGGGACAGATGATGCTTTGCTTACTACTTAACTTGCTAAAAGAGATTGCCTTGCTTATTTATTAGCCTTGCTGAGTATGACGGTGCTTTTAAAAAACATTTTTTTGATTGAAAATAAATCTTAATAATATTTTTAATCCTTTTTTATATATATACTAGAACATCAAGTCATTAAAAAAGAAAACGAAACGAAATGCCAGATTGGACTGAGACTTTAAAATATGGGTGTGTTTTTGGAGATTGGGTTTTGGGTTCTTTTTTATTTTTATTTTTATTCTTGGTGTGGGGATTGAGTTAAAAAAAACCCTGCTTGGTTGCAGGGTACAGTCGGTGGTCCAAGCTGGGAGTTGGGGCAAATACCATAGAATAATAATAATAATAATAATAATAACAACAATAATCTAATATCTCTCTCATTATGACAATTGCAAATGATTTTCTCTTTTCATATTGACTTTGGGAAGTCCGTATGCATGGATTTGGATGTTTCATCATTATACAACATCCTATGCACCTGCTCCTTTTCGTCCTCTCCTTTTCGGCTTGGTTGGCTTTAGGTTTTGTGTCCATATTGGATTTTAATTCGTGGATATTCAAGTTTAACTCGCTAATGACCGATAGTTCTATGTTGGAAAATTGCATTAACATGATATACAGATTATATTGACTAAATTTAAACATTGATTCTCAAATTCATAATCTGGAATATTGCTTTAAGAGAGAAAAAAAATATAAAAAAACTTGAAACAATAAAATTAATACTTAATAGATTATATTAATTCTGAGTGGTGCATCTCAACTAATTAAATTATAAATTTGTTCTTTAAAGATCATTAGTTTAAGTTTTATAAACTTTAGGATCATTGAAAGTTTATATGATCATTAATTTTAGGGTTTGTGGAATTAATCAAGATATGCATAAACTTATCTGAATATCTATATTAATTAAAAAAATTAAACATTGATTTCGTTTATATAGCTAGCCTTTTATTCCATATTTGGAAATGAAACTTGGAACGGAAAGAAAAATGTTGGGACCGGAAGGCTAACACAGTATTTGCAGTGAAAACACGTGCATCGATCAACCCAGTACACTCTAGAATTGATTTTGCAAGAAAGGAGGTTGGACTGGTTAGAACATGATGTGTCTTTGCTTCATGAATTTTTGAGTTGAGATTTGAAGGCGTTTTCACAGCTTTTTCTTATAAACAAAAAAATAACAATAAAGCGCCAACCGACAAGCGAAGAAGAAGCAGAAGACAAATTTGCATAAACCCGGGTTTTGAAGAATTGTCAAATAAAAGATAACATCAAGACCAGGGAACCACGGAGCAAAACAAACAACAAAGGATGCAGCTGAGCACCAAGCAACCATATTCTGAACAAAACTCAAGCAGTACTTCTGAGCAACTAACAATAACAGCATCAATGGCATAAATCAAGACAACAAAGAGAAAGACTGAGATCCATAATGGCAGGGTTTCATGGAGTAAAATAACTAGCAGACCAACCAAGAACAACCCAAGCTATACAGAGAAAGCATAACCCCTAGATCCAGCCTCTGTAAAACACCTTCAGGGATATCAACACCAACTGCATCATTAAGATAAGAATCCGCCAGATATATGAGATAAAGACACAAAAACCATGTAATCATAATTTATAGAGACACCTTGTTGCGATTGGCTTCATGTAATCCGCAAGAGATATGAGATAACGACACAAAACCCATATTGTAAGAAGAAAAATGAGTAATTAACTAGGATGAAGAGTTCATGATAATGCCCATGGCCTAATTGATGGTTTATGCATTCCGTCAATCACATTAGAAGAGTCAGATTCTACAACAATTTTCACTTCAGACAGATCCTTCTCTGGAAAGGGATAATTCTAGAGCTTTAACCATAACTTAATAGGTTTTTGATCCCCGCAGGGATAGTGGAAAGTCCCAGCACCATTACTTTATGATAACGTAGAACCCCACCTACACCAACAAAACCAGGCTTGCCAAAATAAGATTCATCCATATTCCATTGTAACATAAAGGGCTAAGGGCAGACCATACCAACAGTATTTTGTTTAGATGAAACAGAGACCTGATCTCTTTGTTTTTTTTAATAGTAATGGCAGCTACGCGAGAGGTTATCTTATTCCTATTAGCTTAAGCTTAACCTCGTGGATTCATTCGTCTTCAAATAAATTAGAAAAAAAGTGTTGTAAGTAGCAAACTTCATACTTGAACCACACCATTTTACGACAGTGGAGTCTATACTGCGAAGCAGATATTAGTGACGTGGTTGAAGGATTGATCGCAAAGGGCAAAGAGTTTTGAAGGATGGAGAAAGTCAAAAGTGTGAGGAAGGGAGAAAGTTAGAAACCCTATGTTCCAAGTTTCTGCAAATTGTCATAAGGGTCAGATAGAGAGAGATGCACACTGTACAGCTATAAGAGCACATATCCCCATGTCCGAAAGCATCCCCAACGTCTGGTCAGAGACATATCTCCATTTTCTAGCCCAGTCCCAGTCATTTTGGTCTTTCGAGTCTCTTCTTTTAACAGCTTTTTCGCTCCTTTTTCCCCGTCCTCTGTCTCCAAGGTCAGTCTTCAGTCTCGAATCATATATTTTAACGAACTTTTTTTTATAAAAAAAAAAAGAAGGAAAACCACTGCATTTTACCAGCTTATAATATCCATAATATTACCGTTTGTTACCGACTTTACTTGAAGTAGTTTAATAAAATAAAGGAAAAAAATATTTTGAATAATTGTATCTGATTGGATTGTTTAATGCTAATTTTGTGTGTATAATTACACAAACTAAATTAGGTTCATACAAAATCTATATGGATGTGTCAATACATAATTAAATCATCAAAATTGCATAACTACGCTAAGTGTGATTTTGATGCAGTGGAAAACAATAAACAAATAACACAAAAAAATTTATGAGCCATAATTATTACATATCTGAATTCTAAATTCATGTGTTTGTTCTCTCTAAAAAAAATAGTAATAACATTTGTCTCTTATTATTATTATTATTATTATTATTATTTGGAGGTTTGCAAAGTCTTAAACAGATTAAAAAATAAAAAAATAAAATTTTTAAAATAACAAGAAAACAACCACATAATTTGAAACAAGACATTAAATCTAAAAATAAAAAGAAAAATCATAAAATTACCAAAACTAAGGTCTCAAAGCAAAATTTTTTATAGTTAAAAATCAAACAGTTCTAAAAGATAATTTTAAAAAAATAACTTCCAGAAATTTCTATAAAAATTTAACCATGATTTAACGATCAAATAAAAAATTATAATTCCTTTAAGATATTATTTTGGTTAGCGTAATAAGACCTATTCTTATGCCTAAACCTGTCACACTAATCCATAAATATATTTGTTAAGCTATTTATATAATTTATATGAGATAAATTTTTATTTAATTATGATATAATTATATTTAATTGCTACGAATCAATTGTTATGGTAAGCTCGACTTCCTAAATACATTTTATTCGTAATATTAATGTTTCTATAGAGTATTTTATTTTTCAAATCCTCGCTCATTTTTGAAACTGCTGAAGGTTATCTCCGTAGTTCTTAGCTGGAGTGTATAGGCCATATGCATGGTTGAGATTTTTTAATGATGGATTGATTACTAGACATGATTATTGAATGGTATATTGCTTATCCCGATTTATATTTTATTAAAGTTAAGCCGGTCACTAACCTTGGGCAACTTCCACCTTGACAACAATGGATCCAAAAGGAACATTGGTCTCAGATATTGGAAGAGGAGACTGTTTAATTTGGAAAGCCGAGCCAGCATATTCAAAAATTAATCTCGTTTTCATGTTATCATTGGCATTATATTATATTAATCTCGAATTTCCATGTTATCATTTAATTTCTTATTGTTGCTTCTTCGAGCACATTAGCATATATTATTGAAAAGGTTTCTGGTTGCTGTGAGAGAAGTTGGAAGTCTGAAAATGGTAGATTACCAAAGATATCGCCGTCAGGTTTGAAAACAGCTATGACGAAAAATTTAAGGGGAAAGGACAAAAATAAAATAAATAAACAAAAAGAAAGGGAGTCATTACAAGTCATGTTTTTTCCTTGAAAATCAGCTTTTTCCGTTGTTTTTTCTTCTGTTTCTTCCACAGCATCTTCCCCGACTTTCCCATGCCTAGTAACTCGGTAATGTCTTGTGTTTCTTGTGGCTGATGCATGCAATATTCGATTCATGTTCCTCGTTCATTTGCTAGTATGAATACCTTATGTACTAGTGAAGATAATGTAATTATGTCCTAAAAATATTGCATCATTAATCTAAGTATAATCACTTTAATCAATAAAGAATCAATGGTGACCCAAATTTATTGTGAATATTATTTGAACATTCGAACATGATTTAAATTAATATTTTATCTTCTTTGAATTAATATAATTTAATACGAATATAAATTGGGTTGATTTATCATAGATGACTTCTTTTTTTTGCTAAAAAGCTATTCAATTGTAGAAACAACAATTGTTGAAATGTTACTGTGGAATTTCTTTTTTCTGTGTGTGTTTGCTAATTTTTTATTTATATTCTTCGTTAATAAAGATTTGATTTGACATGCTAATGGCACACTGCGCCATTAGCCATTAAACGAACTAAAAAGGCATTATTTCTTTTAACGTAAGAGCCGTTGTATTTTTTTTTTTTATGTGGATGCTTGTACCAATTTAAATATATTTCAATTAATTTTATAATTTTTAAAATTAATAATTACATAAATTTTTAATAATTTTAAAATTTATAAAATTCAAACCAATAATTTTATAAAATAAATTTAAAATCTAACTTCTTAACCTTTGTCTTAGTAATATTAATGAAAGAGTTTTTCTTTCCTTGCTAATTATGGGCTATGGCATCATGGGTGTAGGTTAATAATCCATTCAACGTGGGAAAGGAACGAGAAAAAAAGCAAGAAAACCTAACCCATCAAATCAATCTTCAAATTCCAAAGAAATGGATGGAAATTCACGTACAAATTGTACAAAAGTGCATCATATTGCTACCAATACCTGTCTCTTACACTACAAATTCCAAAGACAACCTGTCTCCCATCTGCCTCGTGTATTTTGGCCTCTCTATTATCACCATTTCCAAATGTTAAACTACACAACTCATCCTAATTATTACCCAAACAAATAGCCTTCTTTCTCGGTTGAGTATGAACATGGGTAACCCTATAAAGGCTGACGTCTATTATTTTTCTGGTGATTCTCTAGTACATCACCAGAGATTCCCCATCTTAGCTAGACCATCCCATATCCTAGCTAACATGGTGAGGGCCTCCATGTGTAGACTCCATGTAATTTTGTTAATCCTGGATTTAATTTTGTTTCTTGTAAATCAATAATTTCATGCGTGAATTGGGTTTTCATATTAGAAAATTTATGTTTTAAATTACGCAAATTATAACTTTTTTGGGCAGAATATTAATGGTAAAAGAAATTATCTCAAGATGAGTCGAGATAATATCTATGAAACATGTACAATTCTTTAGTCACAGATAAATAATATAATTATCGAGCTATAAATTGTATTTGTGACTCTCATGTCACATGTATTATCTTCAACTCAATTAAATTTATTAAATTCCTAACTAATTTTTCATATGTGCTACTTAACTAGAATTTATTTAAAAACAATTATTCTAAGTTCCCAGAATACTCCTCCATGTAATAACAAATATATAACAGAAAGGTATTGCAACCCAAATCGATACTTGAAGTGCTCTTCCTGGACTTTATTTTACATTGTAATTTAATCCTTTTTTTTTAAATATCTTTTAATAATATTTTTATATTAATTTAATGTAATGATCTTAAAATTTAATTTTTAAAAAATATTATTTAAAAATATTTAAAAATAAAAAATATATTAAAAAATAATATAAATCACACTTAAAAATCAATTTTTTCTGATTATTTTGACCAACGACTCAAAAAGAAGCCATATATCATCACCTGCAGCTGAAGTGCAAGATTTTCTGTTTTTTGGTTGGGTACTCCAAGCGCAGGCAGTCTTCTCTTGGATTCTTTCCTTTTCTCTAAAATCCAAGTCAATTAAAAAAAGTCAAAGCGTCAAAAGGCTGGATTTTTGGTGTTTGTATGGTCAACCACGCTTTCACCATGCCTAGCGCGCGTGTGACATGTCCGGCGCACTTTTTGTTGATGCTGGTGCATGCTTTCGCACGGGTTGCGGTGCTTTTTATTAAAATTTAATTTCTTAAATAATTTTTATATACTTATATCAAAAATTAATTTAAAAAAACAAAAAAATACATTCTTTTAATATATTTACAAATAAAAAACACTTTAAAAAATAAACTTTAACACATCTACAAACAATATATATATATATATATATATATATATATATAATCTTGGAAAGGCTTCTGGCTTATGTTAGCTTTCGGCGTGTGATAGTCCTGAGCTATGGCTTTCCCATTTAAATAATAATAATAATGGTTACCTCAAAAGACCGATTTAGAAAGTTGCTTTTGCACTCCAATCAGTCAACAATTATAATGGTTACCTCAAAAGTTACGAAATAATACAACTATAAGACCCATAAACAGTAATGGATTAACTACAAAACGCAAGTTAATTCGCGTTCTGAATGGGTACAAAAGATGCATGATCCTTTTGGTTTGTCTTTTTTGTCAAATCTTTTTTTTCATGAAACTGAATGTGATGCACCTTAATTCTTTACTAATCGGTCACACATGATCTCTTAACTTGATTTATAAGTTTACTAAAAATAGATGGAGTGATTCGTGAAACTAAATTGGTCCTGCTAAACACGTCACGAAAAGATCAGTCAATCAAGATTTAGTTTTACTCATTGTTAATAGTTTTTAAAAATGATTTTATATTAATTTAATTAGATTGCAAGTGTGGAACAGGCTAGCAAGCCTCATTCAAAAACAGCATATATATATATATATATATATATATATATATATATATATATAAAGAAAGTACTGATGCGATGGCATAATTTGTTCAAGTCATGATTAAAATCTTTATATGATAAAGTTTATTGAAAAATACCTATATTGTTAAGAACAGAAAACAAAGAAGAAAAGACCACGAGCACACTAGCATGTTAATTATCTGTCAATCCCAAATAACGACCACCAGTGTTTTTTTCCCCCTCCAAGAGGAGACTCGTGGATTGTGGTAGCGGCGACTTGGTGAACCTCAAGAACCATAATGCTTGGAAAGACTTTGTAGGCAAATATCTGAGTCCAGCCCAGGTTCTGCTTTTTGTTGATGGTTATATTAATTGTATGTTTGATATTATGTTGTGCATTATTTTTTAAAAAATATTTTTTAATTAAAAATATATTAAGATAGTGTTATTTATTTATTTTTTATTTTTGATATCAACACATTAAAGTTATCTAAAAATATCTAAAAAAACATCAAATTTGATTTTTCAATTTAACAAAAAACATTTTAAAAATCAAGTTATAACACAAAAACAAACACCCTCCAAATAAATTCATTACTACAGTTTTAGGTAATTACCATGGACTACACTGTTTATAAGAACAATTTTTTTTTTTCATTTTGATTATTCAACTTTATTTCTTTGTATTCGCACTTTTTTAAGTTATATTAGCATAATTTTATGTCATTTTTTGTTCTTTGCAATATTTGGAATGCCAAAGAATATTTTGACATTAAATTAAAGATCAAACTTCCGAATTAAAATCTTAGTTTGTAGTTAAAAGTGAAGAAAAAAACATGCCTCAATGCTAAAAAAAGCATAAAAAGCTTCATTATAGCTTCTCACATTTGAATTCATCTATTAATTATTTAGTCTCTAAAGTTTAAAGGTTTTATATTTCAATTCTAAACTTTATTTTTTTACGTTTGATTTTTTAAATGTCGAGAGAGAATATATAAAATTATTGAAAAAATATTGAGGAGAGAAAAAAATTCTTATATGACCGTAATTCAACCATGAAAAAATAATAATCTCAATGGTAACAAGTTTGTTTTTGTTAGAGAAATTTAATGAAGATAATGTTACTTTTTAATCATGTTGAAAGAAGTATATCGGTTTAATAAAGTTTTTATTTATTTATTTATTTTTCATTTTAAATGGCATTGGAGCAACCTTTCCTCTTTTCAGTAATCCAAGCCAAGAATGATGTTGAAGTCATCCCAATTCACCACTAACAAGTCGTGCTTTGCTTTTATTAATCTATAACTAAAGGCATATTATAAGTCATTCCTAGTATCTTTTGTGCCTTAAGTAAATATCATTATTTAATATTAGTTTTTTAAATAAAAAAAACTTTTGTGATTTTTTTATTGAATAGTCTAATCTCATAACCTAGACCACGAGTTTTATGAGCTAACACAAATTAATTTATCCTTTATTATTTAGCTTATACATCTATCACTTTACCTTATATTGACTCGATCTTGGTTTTATTTTTTATTTTTTATTCAATTATATATTTTAATTTTTTTCAAGTTAGTGCGTTCTTTTTTTAAAAAAAATAATTGTTTATCTTTATTGTCAATTCCTTTTTATTATCTAATTAAAATAAAAATATTTATTAAGAGTGTTTGAAAACGCGGGTCAACCCGCGTTTCTAAAAAATTCAAATATTTTTTTTTGTTAAAATTTAATTTTTTTATATGTTTTAGTGTTGATTTCAAAAATAATTTTTTTAAAATAAAAAAAATTATTTTAATAAATTTCAGCATAAAAATTATTTTTAAAAATAACCACACCCAACAATTCCTAAGCATGGTGAAGTATATATTCTACTCATTTGTTTTATTTTTTATTTATTTAAAACATGCGTCTTTTTCTTTGAGGGGGGAGTCTATTTTCACATCGACGAGGTTAAAAATGTTCGGGCCCACAAAAAGGTACGGATTGTCAAGCCCGATCTTGCATTTCTATAATTAATTGGATTTTCACTATACAATAATTATTATGATTCAAATCTATATAAACACGTATAAGCTAGCATTTAGAATATCTAATCGTTTTTGTGTGACTATATAAGAAATTAAAAAAAAAAAAAATTCAAAGAAAATCTATAAAAAAATTCACAACAAAAATATAACAATATACAGTTTATTCTTCATGAATATCAATTAGCGGTTTTTTTAAAAGAAAATTGCATATTAGGCTTGCATATAATAATTGTTGATATTACCATAAAAAAAATATTAAAAATAATAGCATAAATTTATGAATTTTTAAATATTATTTTACTTATTTTTTAAAAAAATATTTTAAAATATAAAAGATGATTAAAAAAAGAAAAGAAAAAGATGAAGGGCCTAGTGGATGATGCCCAAGCACACCTGCACTTGCAATGCTAGGCCCACATACTCGGCCTTTAAAAACCAAACTTAGGCACACCTGGACAATTTTTTCTAGAGAATTAATTCTTCATCTGAACAGACTACATGTCATTCTTTACAATAATTTTCAGCCACCTCTTGTGATTGAAAAATAAGCATCCGAGTTTTTTTTATTTCAAAACCTAAATCTAAAGATGTTTTTACAAATAAATAAATAAATAAATTATTAACCTCCATAACTCCATTTTGAACCACAAAGCACACTTTAGTCAACCTAGAGAATGCAAAATCAAATTAAAATAAACTTACTGAAACTTAGATCTACATTTATTGACATAATTAAAGTGTTAAACTACCTCAATTGAACTTTATTCTTCAACATAAATTCACGAGATTGATATTTTTATAGCCAGAAGCCTCTTTTCTGTTATATATATATATATATATATATATATATATATATATCTTAACTATAAAGACTAAAATAAATATATATATAAAAAAAGTTTTATGTCTAAAATAAAAATCTTGAAAACTGCAAAGATCAAAGTGTAGTACTACGACGCACCTCTTAAATAATGCAAATGAAAAAAACAATTTTCTTTTTTTGTTAATGTTGATTTTTTTTTAAACCATAGCCTATAATTCTGTCTCATAATAATGATACTTAATCTAATTTAAGAATAATCCATATTAAAACACATTTACGAGAGCATCCACGTTGAAATATATCTCAGGTAAAACTATAACAATATAAATATTACAGTTTTGTTTAAAAATATGGGCTAACCTATATTTTTAAAAAAATTAATTTTTTTTATTAAAAAATAATTTTTTAATATTTTAAATTGTTTTAATCTGTTAATTTTTTAAAAATAAAAAAATATCATTTTAATTTATTTTAGTATAAAAAACACTTTGAAAAATAACTATAACTACATTTTTAAATAGACCCTAAATATCGAGATAAAAGAAAAATAAGCACAATAATGAAAGCAAATAATATAAAAAAAACTTGAGGGATTAAAATGAAGAAAAAACTCCTTAAGTAAAGGGATGAATAGGAAACAAGAACTGTTATGTTTTTTTATTTTATTTTATTTCTTTATCCCAAAATAATGAAATTTTAAAGAAAACAGGTTACAAATACAATGATTTTAGTTTACTTGATTATTATATAATAATGAACGGCAATCATCATGCATTTACTAGAGTTATGGATGGAGAATTGCATGCTCCACTGTCACTTATTTATTATAGAAAATGGCAATAATTGGTTATCTGATAAGTAATTTTTAGGTGAAAAATTAAGGGGTGTTTGCGAGTATGGTGGTACTTGTTTTAAAAGTATTTTTGATTTGAAAATATATTAAAATAATATTTTTTTATTTTTTAAAAATTATTTTTAACATTAACACATTAAAACGATTAAAATACATAAAAAATAATTTTTAAAAAAAATTATACATATTACAAATTTTTCCACCTATGCAGGTGTTGATATAGATATTAAAGTAGAACCCGTTTATTTCTGTGTTTTAAAATATTTTTTAAAAAGTTAAATTAATTTTTTTTTTAAATTATTGTTTTGGGTGTTTTTCATTATTACTTTGATATGCTGTATCAAAAATTTTTTTTTAAAAATAAAAAAATATTATTTTAATATATTTTTAAATAAAAATTAGCTACATTACCGGATTAAAAAAAACACCGATATAAATTATAAATTATAAATTAGGCATAGATATTAAAGTAGACAGAGATATTTTTGGCCCTCAAGGAAAATGAAGACGAGAAGATAACAGAATAAAGTTGTAAGCACAGCAGAGCTCCAACCTGGAGGAAGAAATCCAATCAAACACCATAGATTGGCTATCCAAACAGCCATGTCAGCATCCTATCTATCAAGATGAAAAGAATGTGTGGTGCTCTAGCTTCAAACTTGGAAGAAGATCCATCTCCACATTTCAATCAAGAAAATTATCTAACACCTCACCTAAACCCACAAAAAAAAAAAAAACATTAACAAATAAATTAACTTGATCATATTGTAACCATCTCCGCGTTTGCTCTCCCCAGTCGAATCCTCGCGGGACAAACAGTACAGGGACCTCTAGGGATTCGCTACTGCAGTCATGGCTTCAACTTCCTCCACACCCCTATCAATCTCCTCATCATCAAGCCTCATTGATGCCAAGGCTTCTCGCCAATCAGCAGTTGCATCACCACAGTGTGTGAGCCTCCCTACACTCCCCCCTCCTCCCGTCCAGCCCCAAAACCGCCCCTGGAAAGCCACTGCTTACTGTGAGTCTCAAATGGCATATACACATACATGTAGACACACAGTATTACATACCAGACATACAAGCGTGCTATTTTATTCACAGTGATTCTTGTTTTTAATCTTAGGTCGAAAGATAGCTCGCAATGTTATGACTATGGCCACAGGAGAGGCTCCGGCAGAAGTTGCTTCAACTGAGCTTCCAGAGATTGTCAAGACAGTTCAAGAGGCTGTAAGAATTCTTCCTTTGATGAAATGTGCTTTAATGGGGTTGGTGGGAATTCTTAATGAATTTGTTGTTGGTGGACAGTGGGATAAAGTTGAAGACAAGTATGCAGTGAGTTCACTCGTGGTAGCTGGTGGAGTTGCCCTCTGGGGTTCGACTGGGTTGATCTCGGTGAGCTGCTTCTCTAACTGGACCTCTTTTATTTTTTATTTTTTAATGTTATTTCTTTTAGTCCTCTTGAGTTTGGCACTGATTTTACTCCTGTTAAATAAAATCTAAGAGATAGAAGTGTTTCTGTGCCAGGCAATCGACAGGCTTCCTTTGATTCCTGGGGTTCTTGAGCTTGTTGGAATTGGGTACAGTGGAGTAAGTAGTATGCACTCAATATTGCTGTTTTGGTTTATATAAAAACATCAAATATATTCAGTAGATTTTAGTTTCCTTGTTAAATCTGAATGCTTTGGTATCATCAACATCGAATTATTAAGTATAACTCTAAAATGCTTGGTTTTTTTTTTTTTTTAATATGAAAGGCTTTATTGTGCTTTTTTTTATAATTCCTTTTTAAATAAATAATTTTTATGGTTTTTTCTCAATTATTTTAATTTATGTTTAAATTAGCACCCTTTTTTTATTTCATTTTGTTTGGAGAGTTTCTTTTAAATAAAAATTATTTTCTTAGTTATGCATTTAAATTTGAAGAGTTTTCTGATTTTCTATATATTTTTTTTCAATTATATATGGATGAACTTTAATTTTAAAAATAATAATAAAATATTTTTTAAAAATATTTCTAATATATATGGTGTTATTTTTTCTTTTATCTTATATATCTTATTCGATCAATTTAATTTGTCTCTCTTTATATAATCGTTTGCTTGAATAAAAAAATTATTTTAACAAATACAACCAAATAAATATTTTGTTTTTTAATATTAAATATATTGATTTAATTTTTCAAGTTTTTATGTATTATCAATGACTTTTTATTTATTTATTCATATATATAATTCTTGATTTATCTTAATTTATTTGATTACATGTATACATAAAATTTTTTATTTAAACTTAAATTTCTTAAACTATGCATTGAAAAAACCTATATATATAATTTTTTTTATAAAAAATAAAAATGTTTAACCCACGGCAGAATGCTATAATATAAACGAGCTTGTATGAATTTCAACACATTATCTTAATAATTGAGAAATTAATTTTATTTTATTTTTGTATATGAAAATATAAAATTTGTTGTTTATATAGTGTGGCGGACAGTACAAGTTTTTTTTTTTTTTTTTTGGGTTCTAATGAGCGATCATGCGGTTCTTGTTTTTCCTTGCAGTGGTTTGCATACAAGAACCTGGTTTTCAAACCTGACAGGTAACTATATACTTGCTACACGTCCTCGTAGAGATTGGTGCAAAAACGCATCATGTTTGGCCCACTAATATCATGTTTATACACATGGGGCAAATTGCAGGGAAGCTTTAATCGCGAAAATAAAAGACACATACAAGGAAGTAATCGGCAGCAGCTAAAGAAGGCCAATTGAAAGACTGCTGCAATGAGGTGAACTTTCTGTTTTCACAAAAAAAAAAAAAAAAAAAAACCATGCAGCATTGTGCATGAACATGTTGCCTTGCTTCATTTTCTTTTCTAAGTTTCTAACCAGAGTAAATCCGTGTAATGTACCTTTATCTTAAAGATACATGTAATTAAATATTTTGCTTCCTCGCCCTTAGAACTATTTATGCCCGTAATCACCTTCTTCATGGAAGGTCTAGAGCAGCTAAATTTAGAAGAGTACCTTGCACCACCTATGTTTTGGCGACTAGCAAGTTCAGGAAATCATGGTTTTCATAAATCCGAGGCCCGAATTAGATCAGCAATGACAAAAGCTAGTTACCCTAGAAATTCAGTACATCAAATATCCCCGTTGTAATGTCAAGTGTGTTGAAAACCAGAGAAGCTGCATTTGGAATCTGTAATGCTATTAAAACAAGCTAGAACGGTTCTGTCAAACAGCATCTTCCAATTATGCTAGTTTGTAGTTTCACAGCATCCATGCACCATCAAGTCTTTTCGTACCATGTTCAAACAAATTCACCCAGCTTATCATGACACTACTATTAAACACCATTTTCCAGCTCTGCTAGGAAACCTTACATCAAACAACTTCGTTTCTCATCTAGGACGAGTAACTAACAAGGGCTCATATGAGCTTACTGCTTTTAAAGTGGGATAACTGCAATCCTAAAAAGGCAAGGATGTCATCTACTTCAAGAACTCCATAAGCCAATAGTGATAAACATATGATACAAGACTGACACCTTTAAATCCAGCACTGAATGCCAAGTTGAAAAGGTGGCCTTGCATCCGTTCCTTTCCTCCTGGGGTTTGAGTCAGTGAAACCATATCAAGTTGAGATTT
Organism: Populus tomentosa; assembly: GCA_018804465.1. NCBI lineage: Eukaryota > Viridiplantae > Streptophyta > Magnoliopsida > Malpighiales > Salicaceae > Populus > Populus tomentosa. The sequence goes on from CM031995.1 coordinate 6,955,319, forward strand.
GTCTTTGGAAACAGCAGTAATCTCTGCAAAAGTTGGAAGAATTTGCTCCACGACGATTATCTTTCCATTAACTGGAACAGACATGTAGCAGTTCTTCAACAATTTCAAGCAGTGTTCATCATCCCAGTCACGGAGTATCCACTGCAAGATATCCATAATCTCTTTAGATTTCATCAAAAGCATTATCGATTGGGAGCAATCCGAATCAGAGAGCATGGATCAAGATGACAACTTAAAAAATACATGCATGTGGCTCATTTTCATTATAGTCGGAAACATAATGATTATGTATGCCCTATTACTGATAATAATATACCAGAGCAACCTCAGTTGAATGGAAAGTTAAGAAGAATAGTCATTATCCATGACATATATCAGTTTTCTAGTACTTTGCTAGGCTACAGTAAAACATAACTACCTTGATTGAACGGGGCCTCGTCAATTAGGGAAAACAGTCAGCAAAATTTTAACTCACCTTCAGTATAATAGCATCCCCCTTTGGAACACTTTTGAACATATCTCCCTCCACATGCTTTACACCTGCACCATAGATGTTCTCTTTCAGTTGCTACTTTGTTAACATTTCACGATAGGGCCACTTCCTTCTATTCAATCTAGGATCAAGAATTTACAGATAGTATATGAGTTGAGTTGATAGGACCTCTATTGTCTGTCATAGGTAATAACAATTCTAACTCAGTAGAATTGATTCAGCTGAGGATAAAGGCATTGAATGGATAAATAGCACTAGCTTCTTGGCATGCTATAGTGCATTATATTTTAAAGGATCACGAGTCACAAAACCTCTACTTAAACAACTTAAATAAAGACAATGGGTGCAGAGTATTTCGAACCAATATATCATCAATTTCTATCACAAATGACTGTTAGTGATATAGTTGTTTGGCAAACTTAGGCATGATGATTAAACAACAAGAATAGAGATGAGACTAACAGCTCAATTATGTTATGACAACATGCTTTTGTATAAACCATGGTATGCAGGGCACCTTGTGCCAATCATTAATCATATGAGTTTTATATCCCAGTAAAATAATTCATCTCCTTACATATGTATGCCCGAATAAAGGAGACGATAAATTTGCAATATCACAAGGAAAAAGAAAGGTTTGTATGGGAAGAGATATCATACCAGGAAATGGAGGGGCGTGCTGGATAACATGAGGTAAGTCAAAGTTAATAGCATTGATAAAAGGGTATTTGAAAGTGATCAAGCTAAGGGCTACTCCGATTCCACCACCAACATCAACCACCTGCTTGAGGTTCTCAAAACCACTGTAGGACTCCAGCATCTTCTTAAAGACTAGAGTGGTGTGGTTGAACATTGCTGTGTTGTAAACTTGACTAAACCTGGCATCTCTAGCAGAGTAATCAAACAAATGTGTCCCGTGGGCCCTGTTAAATGTAGTTCCTCCCTCAAGAATTGCATCCTTCAGATGTGTCCTGTAAGCTGAGAGTTAGCTGCATATTCTAGTAATGGGAAAAGCTAGATGGGTCAAGGTCACCATGCCTACTATAAGTCCTCGCGAAGTAGAAACAGAATCACATAAAATAGAAATATAGAATATAAGGCATATACATCAAGAGCAGAGTATTTGAAGACAGAAAAAAAATAGTTCTTCCCAGTTGGCTTTAATATCATTTTCGAACACCATGGGCTCACAACAAACGGTTTAAATTAGCTGAAGCTGTTTTCGGAGTCGCTAGGTTTGTAATTCAATACTAAGAAAAAAAAGTTCCCATTTGATAAATTTAAAAAACACTAGATTAATAAAACAAACAACGAAAGGCAAACCAGGTTTCCAAGTAGACTTTGTCGTGAGCCAAGGTCATCAAAGGGGCCAAAGAAACCCCATTTTCATCACGCACAAAGTATTTACCCACACGACCCAAGCGGTACGTCATTGGGGCCTCGTCAAAAAGTACAGAACTGCAATAAACAACACCCTCGTTCATCAGCAGCCTGAGGATTCGCTCCAGCATTCCAGGGGCCTCCGGATTCCGGGTAGGAATCCTCTCGGCAATCTCTGCAGCAGTGAGCCCAACATCAGGGTCCGCCATGGATAAAACATCAAGGACACCAAGATCAACGACGGTTTTTAAAGCCAGGGGAAGGACTGAGGCATTCACGAGTCGCATGGCACAAGTAAAGCTCTCTCGATCTTCTTCTACGGTTTGGTTTTGGTTGTCATTTTGGGTAGTAACAGAGGCGGCCATTGGCATTGATTGACTCACTCCGTGCTTTTGGTTCTTTTGCTTGTTTTTATTTCTGGCCATTGCTTTGCAGAAAAAGTAAAACCAAGCAAAGATAGACACCGCAGAAGGACAATGATAGTAACCCAGAAATATAGAATATTGCTTCTGTCCGCATTTTTCAATCATTTCAACATTTTTGGACTGAACCTTTTCTTTTTTCTCCTTTCTTTCTTCTTTTTCTTCTCTCCTTTTTCCCCCCTTTAAAGGCCCAACAACATGTTTGATTTGCCAGAGGCTGTGCGGTAAGGCTTGGCCAAATCCCAGCCAGTTGACAAGCCCAACTAGGCAGCTTTGGCCTAATAAAAAAGTGGTTGGGCCCATACGAGAAAAGAAACAAAGTGAGAAAGAGCTAGATTAGAGCTCAAAAAATGACTTGAACACCAAACAAGCTACAGATCTTCCAATCCAACAATAGAACAAAACAGCACCAGAAATAAACTGCCCGAAGGATATCACATGAATCTTCTAAGTTCCCTTAGCTAGATAATCTCGTAGTCAAAGATTCCACAGGCTGAAACTATTACTCCTGTCTATTATTTCTTATGCTCTGTTTTGCTACAGTGTCACCCACCATGGATATTCATGTAAATTCAGTGGAGCCAAAAGAAGAAGAAGAAGAAGAAGTCGGAATGCAATCCATTGATATATTCTAATGATTTTATCTGCACTACACATTCAATGGTTAGCTCAGGTGTATAAAGAAAAAGATTACAGACAATGCTTCAATTGCTTGATTTGAATAGATGAGAACGGTTCCTTATATTTACAATGACAGAGAGTCTATATAAGGAATATTCAAACGTTTATGCTAAGTCTTTGCTACCATTACAGATGTGGTTAATGGGCATTGTATCTGGTGTAATTACAAATGAATGACAGAATAATTACAAATGAATGACAGGATATTTAGCATGATTGTAGGCTAAATGTGTGTTGTTTCATGATTTGTAAAATCCTCCTTGATACGCCCCCGCAAGATTAAGCTTCCATCAGCAAGACCAATCTTGTTGCATAATAACTCAGTGCGCTGCCTGGACAATGACTTTGTTAAGAGATCAGCTAAGTGGTCTTGAGTGTGAACATGGTGGACCTGAAGATTGCCCTTTTGTACCAAGTCGCGGACAAAATGAAGATCGATCTGAATGTGTTTCATGCGCGAGTGATTAACAGGATTAAAACTGAGATAGGTTGCACCGAGATTGTCACATAGCAATTGGGGGTAGTGTGGGACAGGAACGCCTAGTTCTGTTAGAAGCGTGGATAGCCACACGGTTTCAGAGGCCGCAGTGGCAAGAGCCCGATATTCAGCCTCGGTTGAGGATCGTGCAACTGCCCGTTGCCTCTTGGAACTCCAAGAAATAGGATTGGAACCGAGGAAACTGATATAGGCAGATGTAGACGTGCGATCATCAATGTTGCCAGCCCAGTCAGCATCAGAATACGTTCGAAGAGTTGTGCTGCTAGTCTTGCGGAGCTGAAGACCATGAAAGATGGTGTGTTTTAAGTAGCGAAGGAGTCTTTTAGTGGCAGTCCAGTGTGTTGTCGTAGGCCTGTGCATAAACTGAGATAGTTTATGAACAGCAAACGAGATATCAGGACGTGTCAACGTAAGATACTAGAGGCTGCCAATGATGCGACAAAAATATGAACTATCCACAGCAGCAGTACCATCATCTAGTTTAAGAGACAGAGTGGATGACAGAGGGGTTGAAACATTTTTCGCACCACTCATACTGGTAGAAGCGAGAAGGTCACACACATACTGATGTTGAGAAAGAAGCAGACCGGCTGGAGTGGGAATAACTTCAATGCCTAGGAAATAATGAAGTGAGCCCATGTCTTTGAGGGAGAACATGGCACCGAGTTGTTGAATAACAGAGTGCACAAATGATAGAGCATTCCCTGTAATGACAAGGTCATCCACGTATACCAAGAGATAGCAGATAGTGGAGTTGTTCTTGTAAATGAAAAGAGATGAGTCTGCCTTGGAGTTCTGAAAACCCAGCTGAAGAATGGCAGATTTAAGAGCAGTATACCAAGCCCTCGGGGCTTGTTTGAGGCCATAGAATGCTTTGTTTAACTTGCAAACATAATGAGGCTTGGACAAATTCTTGAAACCGGGGGGCTGCTGCATGAACACTGTTTCAGTTAGTGCACCATTCAAAAATGCATTGTGAACGTCCATTTGCCTTAATTCCCACGCATGCATGACAGCAATAGAAAGAACAGCCCTAATGGTGGCTAGTTTAACCACGGGACTGAAAGTCTCGTTGTAATCAACACCAGGACGTTGATGATAGCCTTTGGCGACTAACCGGGCTTTGAAGCGATCCACTGATCCATCTGCCTTGCGCTTGGTGCGGAAGACCCATTTACAACCCACTGGTTGACAACCTGAAGGAGGTGGAACCAAGTCCCAGGTGCCGTGTTTCATGAGAGGAGTGAGTTCATGAGACATGGCAGTACGCCAGTAAGGCTGAGACAAAGCTTGACTCACACTTGTTGGCTCAATGGTTTGAGGGAGGGGATATTTGGATATGGTGTTGAGTTGCTTGGGCTTGAAGATTTGGTTCATGGATCTGGTGGTTATATGGTGGGTGCGGTTGAGAGGTTCAGGGGCTGCAGGAAGGATAGGGTGAGGAGAGTGGGATGAGGCTGGAGGGAAACTGGAAGTGGTAGCAGAAGGTGAGGGGGAGGAGCTAGATGCATCAGCAGGGGGAAGATCAGATGAAGGGAAAGGAGTGTCGAGATTACCTGAAGAGACTGTAACAATGGCAGGTGGACCTTCCTGGTGCTGGCGGTTCTGGTTTGATGATGGAGGAACAAGCACCGAGGGAACATGAGGAAGAGGAAGCCAGGTGTGAGAATCTGAGGATGTTGGAGGTGAAGAAGAAGGCACGGCAGTGGACGGATTGAAGAAATGTTGATGTTCATCAAATAGCACGTGCCGTGAAGTAAAAAAATTTTTTGTTCTAGGTTCAAAACATTTGTATGCATTTTGCGTTAAAGAGTAGCCAAGAAAAATGCAGGGTTGGGATTTGGGCTGCATTTTATTTGAACTATAGGGCCGAGTAAGTGGGTAGCAAAGACACCTAATTTTTTTTAATTTCAAATAATTTGGAGGTTGACCAAAAAGAACTTCTAGTGGTGATTTGCCATGAAAAAGGGGTGTGGGTTGCCGATTAATGAGATAAGATGCAGTTTGAAAAGCATACGGCCAATACGAGAAATCAAGATTTGCATCAAGCAGAAGAGTAAGTCCTGTTTCAACTAGATGACGATGGCGACGTTCAAAAACACCATTTTGTTGAGGTGTGTGGGGAGCAGTGGTATAATGGGATATGCCATGAGTTGAGAGATATTATTTTAAGGCAATGAATTCGCCACCATTATCAGAATACAGCGATTTGATAGTTTTTTGAAAACGATTTTCCACAACCTTTTTAAAAAGTGGGAAAATGGTAGAGACACCTGATTTTGTGACCATTGGATAAAACCATGTATATTTAGTATAATGATCCACAAAAATAAGATAATATCTAGATCCATCAAGACCAGTATAACTAGCAGGACCCCACACATCAGTGTAAATAATATCAAGTAGTGCATGACTTTTAAGACTTGTGACATGAAATGGTTGTTGATGTGCTTTATTAATGGAGCAGGAATGACATAATAAAGACAACTTTTGTTTGGATGTAATGGGAAGGGAAAAACTGTTGATAAGATTGTGAACGATTTTATGAGAAGGATGCCCAAGGCACTTGTGCCATCCATCAAGTGATGTTCGTACATGAACATTTGCAACCTTTTTGGAGGAGATGGGAACCATTGATGTGGGGAAGGTATAGATGTCATCGTTACATGCTCCTCTTAGCAATGTCGCCCCCGTGATCGTGTCCTTCACAAGAAAATGAAAGGGATGAAATTCAACAAACACATTATTTTGTTTTGTAAGATGATGAACATAGATTAAATTTTTGCAAAGATTTGGAACACAAAGGGTGTCACGTAAAAGGAAAGTCCGGTTGGGGGAGTGTAAAGCCAAAGAACCAACGTGTGAGACTACCAAACCTGAACCATCACCAAGCAGGACTTCATCAGTGCCATCATATTCAGAATGAATTGAAAGATTAGAAAGATCTCCTGTGATATTGTGAGAGGCTGCGGAATCAAGGAGCCAATTTTTGTCTTTGCCTATGGATGATGTGGCACAATTGGCAGAAAGATGTGAGGAATTTGATTGGGAACAGAACTCGGCAGTGTGGCCAAATTGATCACAAAGTTGGCATTTGGGCTGATAACGCCGATTAAAATTAGTGGACCTGTCAGGGTTGTAATTTGAGTGGCGTCTGTCGCGGTGAGCCCCATTGGAATTTCATCCTGGACTGAAACTGTGAGAGCCACGTTGAGGTTGTGGCCTGTTGTGCCGTGAGGAGCCCTGATTATATCCTCCTTGCACATATTGCTTTGTCTTCGTGTAGTTAGCAGAGGCAACCATGGTCTGTGTTGCAGTTTCCAGGCGTCTTAAATACGCCTCATGACCGACTAAAAGATCATGTAGTTCTTCAAAGTTGAGAGAGGACTCCCGGGCACGAATAGGTCCCGCAATCTCTCGAAAATCCGGACCTAATCCATTTAGCACATACAGAGTTAGGTCATCATCCGAAATTGGATGATCAATAATGGCGATTTCATCAGCCAGTTTCTTAACAGCATGAAGATAGTCTATGATTGATCGATGTCCATGTTGAATTAAAGTGAGCTCCTTCTTCAACTGCATAGCACGAGTTCTGGATCTGCTAGCATATAGAGTTTTGAGTTTTTTCCAAGCTCCATGAGATGTGAGAGCCGTGGCAATGAGGGGTGTTATTGAGAAGGAAGTGGAGGCTAAAATAGCACTCAAGATGAGTTTGTCTTGTCTGATCCAGTGGTTCTTGTGCAGCTCATCAACAGTGGAACCAGAGGAGGAAGGACATGAAAACGTTCCTTCAACATAATTGAGCAGATCATACCCTATGAGAAGTGCTTCAAACTGAGCACGCCAAAGTAGAAGGGGTTAATTTTTCATTGATTTGTGCAGTGATATTGAGAGCAATGAGTGGCTTGTCTGTTGCGGAAGAGGGTTGGGGTTGAAGAGAGAAAGTTGAGGTCTGATTTGGAGAGGCAGACATTGTAGGTGCTTGGATTGTTGTCTCGTTAGAGATTTGTTGCTCTGATACCATAAAGAAAAAGATTACAGACAATGCTTCAATTGCTTGATTTGAATAGATGAGAACGGTTCCTTATATTTACAATGACAGAGAGTCTATATAAGGAATATTCAAACGTTTATGCTAAGTCTTTGCTACCATTACAGCTGTGGTTAATGGGCATTGTATCTGGTGTAATTACAAATGAATGACAGAATAATTACAAATGAATGACAGGATATTTAGCATGATTGTAGGCTAAATGTGTGCTGTTTCATGATCTGTAGAATCCTCCTTGATAGTGTAATGGGGCTGGAGATATGCGCAGGGATGGAACAACAACATGCCTAGGGGGGGTTTTAGTTTCTTTTGGTCTTGAAATTATTAGCTTTCTGGAATTTGCTCTTGAATTGTGCCTAGGGGAGTGTATCTAGCTCTTATCAAAATTATCAAAAAAATGATTTCCATCGTCCACATTTGCCACTTGCTTGAGCTTGATCATTTGTCTTCTGTTCGTGTTCCAGTTCTTTGAACACGAAAAGGCAACGGATTGTATCCCGAGTCCAGCTTACCAAACCATCCAAAGGTTCCTTTTTCAAAACTCACAGCAACAAATAAGCATATAGCATTGCTGTTGCACCCTATTCGTTTTAAATTGTGCATAGAAATGGCATAAATGGTCCTGGTTGAACCTTTTTCAAACTTGATCTTCCTCTAGCCAAATGTAATCTTCATTTTAGATGCTACTTGAAAAACCAGACTGTTATTTTAAGCAGCATTCCAGTCATCAGTAGGCTAGCTGTTCTCCAATACTTGTATTTCCCCACATCTCTTGCACATTCAGTCTCGCGGCTTGAACCAAGCATCTCTTCTCCCTTATTTCCAGTTTCCGATTAAAGAATAGCGCTTTTTATCTTCCTGCTGCGGGGAGCAAGGGCACCAACACTAGTTTCTTCCAAAAACAAAAGACATAATTGGATCATGCATTCGATCTTTCAATCTGACCACGACGGATGTTTTGCTGTTTTTGAACAGGAGATTCACTGAATAGGATCCTTGCCTACACAACAAAGGTTCCGTTCGGGCTGTAGTGGATGATCACCCTGTAGTGCTGGTGTTTTTTTTTTCATACGTTAATTTACTTCTGTGCAATCAGGTAGCTAGATTTACGATTTATTAGTTTTCGCCCCAAAATGTTAGCTGGTTTGCAATTACGTGTTTCTTTCTTCTTCTTCTTCTTTTTTTTTTTTTTTTGCAATTACGTGTTTCTTGCTATATGATTTAATGATCAGTTATTTTTTCTATCATTTTGCGTCCTCAAGCACACAAAAAACACCTCACTTTTCGCAATTTCACTTTGAAAACCGATTAATTATATTTTATGGAAGAAAAGTGTATTTCACCAAACAAAAGGGATAATGTGAAAGAAAAAAGGGGCAGACAATGTATTGGCCCTCATACTTTGCGTATGTCGATAGAGTTTATAAATAAAAGAGCTGCTCAACTAGCTCTGTAGTCAACCCAATTTTCCACATTTATTATCAATTCTATCCATAACGCCCTCTGTTTTTGTGCGAGACTGCCAAGGACTAAAAATAATACCACAAAAAGTTCAACATTTTTTCGCCAAATCAACACCTCTATGAAAACTATTATGATAAAAAAAAAAAAAAATCCTAAATTCACTTTCAACGTAGTTGTGGGTAATCAAGACTATATTTCGTTTAAATTTGTTGATCATACCCTTATACTGTAAGGTATTTGTCAATGGTTCCCGGATTTATCTTGTATATTTGCTCTTCGAGAGCGGCCAACCGTGTTTTCAAAATAATTAATTTTTTTAATATATCTTGTATCGTTTTATATATTTTACACAAACAGCCCTTGGCCTTGCTCTGACGAAGGGATGGAAAGAAAACTTTGCTTTTAGACTTGGAAGGAAAGGAGAGGAGTTAGCTAGGTGAGTGAGCGATTCCCCTTCTTGGAAGTAATTTCAAGCTTCAATCGTAGGTAGAAATCATAATTACGTAAAAGAAGATTTGTTGTAATTGTTAGGGTGGAGGGTCAAATTAAACAATCAAATGTTGCTTTGAAATTAATTTATTCCATCTATAACTTTAATCAAATCAAGAAAAATATGTTTTACAAACGGAAAAATGTGAATCGTTATATTGGAAAAAAAGAGAGTAGAACATTAGAACCTTAAGGAAAAAATGCAATTCAAAAAGCAAAAACCCCTGTTTTTATATTGTTCGTTTGCTATTACAGTATAACCATATTTTTAAATTTTATTTTATTTTTTAACTTTAAATTATTTTTTTTTATTTTTTTAATATTAAAAATAAATTTTTAAAAATAAAAAATATATTATTTTAATATATTTTCAAATAAAAAATATGTATTTCATTTTTTTCTTGCCAAATTCATGCAACATATAAAAAGAAAATTGTTCTTTTGCTTCAAATATAAATGGGAAATTGACTTCAAGTGATGCATGATCTCGATGGAGACTGAGACTGACTATGATTATTCATGAGCCTAACTTGATCATATTTTCTCAGTTACAGCAGTAGAAATGGACCCAAAATTAAAATCTAATGTTCCTATTCATTATAAAAATCTGAAATAGTATAAAAAAGTTTTATAACTGATTTTAACCAGTTAAAGACAAAGCATTGTATTATTAAAATACACTAAGCCTATTACTAATAAATTATGTAAAATTTAAAATCTATTAAAATATTTAATATTGTGATAACAGTTTTTTTAAAAATAATTACCGAGGGATATATTCTTTCCACTAGAAACCAAAGACTATATATTAAACGAAATGTACCTTAATTTCTTTAAAAAAAATCTCATAACTTTTTGCAATTTCAACCCTAGAAAAAAACGTGTTTCATTAAAAAAGGGGGGGGGGGACTATATATACCCGATCTTCATAAAGGAAAACTGAAGTCTTAGTGATTTCTTTTTTGTAATTCCAACCCAACTTTATTTATTTTTTACCTGAAGAGTACGTGTCTCACTTTCTCTCTCGCACTGCCATTGAAGAACAACCAAGCCTATCCATTTTTATTTTTAAATCCTCAAAGTCTAGGGTCTCGCTGTTATCTTTTGACTTAGTTTATTCTTATTATATAAGATAGTTCTTCAATTTATTTTTTAAAAAATTAATTGAAAAGTCATTGGATACGAATCTCATCATATTCTCTTAAGAAAAAAAAGAGTAGGAAATTGTGTAACTAATTAAGGACCCTATCCTTGCGAAAAGAGATGGGGAAAACTTGTGTAGTTGTCGGACCTCGTTTGTCACGGGTTTTGTCGGTGCAAGAAGAGGTTCAGTCATGAGGTAAGCACTTATGCAATTGGCTTAGGCAAAGACTTCGTCACCCACATGTTGAAGTAGCAAATTGTAAACACAACTCTAATTGCCCAATTTTGTATGAATTATTCAGGAAACTGTAGTAGATCCAATATTTTCTCAGAAATAGAGGAATACAATTCTCATATATCTAATTATTTTTCAATTTTTTAAAATAATATAATATGAATAGAGTTAATAATATTGTTGGTAATTATACTTGAGTTCGTTTTAAAAATATATTTAATTTGAAAAAATATTAAATTAATATTTTTTATGTTTTATGATAGTTTTAATATGATATTGTAAAAAAAAATCTAAAAAAAATTATTTTTAAATGAAAAATATATTTGAAAAAAAAAATGTATATCAGAATATCAAACATAAAATAAAAAAGCTTTTAAATATTAATATTTTGGGAAGATAGGATGCTAATCTTGTTGAATTTTTATTGGTTACAATTACTGTTGGAGATTAGTTCTTAACAATTCCATCAAACATGTATTTTCACAATTCCTGTTGGAGAATGGTTCTTGACAATTCCACCAAACACTTATTTTCAATTCCCATTCCAGCTCATTAGAAAGATTTTTCACTGCAGCTGTAATAGTTGAGATTAAAAGGTTTGTTAATTGTTAATATTGATGGTAATTAAAAACTTAACTGGTTATTAATTTTAAAATTTGTAGTGATTAATTGAGTTTAACAAATTGATTAGAATATCCTTACATAAATTTTTTAAAAAAAGATTTTCCACCCATTTAATTCAATATTTTTCCATTATAAATAACGGGAATGGTGGGAGTCCATTAGGCGTCCAGTTTCTATCTAAAAATCAACCAACCTCCTCCGAGAACAAACATGGGATCTTTTATAGAAAGTCACAGTGGCCAAGTTGATGAAGCAAAAGATGATGACTTTGGATATGCCATGCAACTAGCGTTGAGCTCAGTGCTACCCATGACCATGTATTCTGCAATTCAGCTTGGCATTTTTGAGATAATAGCCAAAGCAGGTCCAGATGCCAAACTCTCTGCTTCAGATGTTGCTGCCCAGTTGCCCACAAAGAACCCAGGTGCACCCATGATGCTGGACCGTATACTAAGGCTCCTGGCTAGCCACGATGTGCTTGTTTGCTCTGTGGATGGCTCGGAGAGGCTCTACAGTCTGGCTCCTGTGTCCAAGCACTTCGTGCGTAACAAAGATGGCGTTTCTTTGGGCCCCTTCATGGCCTTGATTCAAGACAACGTTTTCTTGCAGAGTTGGTTTGTAACTCAATTCCTATGGTCGCATTCTTTTATATTCAGTTTTTTTAACTTCTATTTGTTATAATAGTGTATCGTAAATATTGTACCTCTACTTTCTCTTTTGTCTAGAAGGGCAGCTAGCTAATTTCAATGTCTAACCATTCACTGTTAGGTCTCAACTAAAAGACGCAGTTCTTGAAGGAGGAGTTGCATTTGACAGGGTCCATGGAGCACACGCCTTTGAGTACCCTGGCTTGGACCCTAGGTTCAACCAGGTTTTCAACACAGCAATGTACAACCAAACTACTGTAGTCCTAGAAAACATGCTTGAGGCATACACTGGTTTTAAGAACTTGAAACAGCTGGTTGAAATTGGCGGTGGCATGGGACACACTATAAAGGCAATAATCTCCAAGTATCCCCAAATTAAGGGTATCAATTTCGATTTGCCACATGTTATAGAGCATGCGCCATCCTGTCCTGGTATGTCTTGTTCTTCCTCCCTTGCATATGTAATTTATGGTGCTTGTTAAATTTTAAGCTCTGCTTAAACTAATAATTTATGGTGGTTGTTAAATTTTAAACCCTACTAAAAAAGTGTTTGGAAATGTTGTTGAAACCATGTTTTCATAAAATTTATTTTTTTTTATTAAAATTTAATACAGTTTATATGTTTTGGATCGTTTTGATATGCAAATAATAAAAATAATTTTTAAAAAATAAAAAAATATCATTAACATGTATTTTAATACAAAAAATTATATAAAAATAATCATTATTACACTGTTAAATGTACTCTAGATCTTAATAGAAGTGGTTGGTTTCTGATTCAGGTGTGGAACACGTGGGAGGAGATATGTTTGAGAGTGTTTCTAAAGGAGATGCTATTTTTTTGAAGGTACCAGAATTTGATCGGCATCTAATCTTTTTTTGCTAAATTTTAGACCTCAAAATCACTAACGACGACTAATATGGACATTTTGTAGTGGATACTTCATGATTGGAGTGATGATCACTGCTTGAAGTTGTTGAAGAACTGCTACAAAGCTATTCCAGATAATGGAAAGGTCATCGTCATGGAATCAGTTCTTTCAGTCGCCGCCAAGACAAGCCCTGCTGCGAGAGCGATCTGTCAACTTGATGTGCTGATGATGACTCAAAACCCAGGAGGGAAAGAACGGACCGAAGATGAATTCATGGCCCTGGCCACTGGAGCTGGATTCCGTGGAATCAAATACGAAGCCTTTGTTTGTAATTTTTGGGTGATGGAGTTCTTCAAGTAGATTATTGCTTCTTAAAAATTGCATTTGTGGAAATTGAAGGATGTATCCTCAGTTTCTAGCTATCAGGCTTGAAGCTTTCTTTGCCGCCCGTGTGGATCGAGAATATATGAACCAAATAAATAGCTGCAGTTCATCAGCCTTCAGCATTTCCAAGGTTGCAGTTTGACGAGCTACATGCTTTACAAATAGATATTTGTATTTTTGCTGCAACAATGCATTCCTAACCCTGTATGAAATCAAATAACTCTCCTATTAATTAATTAATTTCTATAACAAGATTAAAACGAACGAGAAATGCTAGAATTCCATACAAATTAATATGTTGACTAACAAGTGGTGATCCTGTATCCATAACATGGGATTTCAGTACCAAAATAAACGAAATCCTCTTGAGCGTTATTATTACATGGGTTGCCCTAGAGTTAGTCGAATGATGTAAAACGATGAACTGTTCATGTCGGCTATATGCACGTATTTGAGAATGATATCCTACCGACTACGTACGACGAACCTGTTCCAACTATTTTGAAAAATTCTAGATTAGCCGTGTGAAGACAAGGGACTTGTCTTTTTTAATTTGTTGAACAATTAAAGTAAGCTGACAGGATTTGGAAGGAGATTTTTCTTCGAGCCAATCATGTAAAAGTTTATATATTGAAGAAATAAAATGATTAGTCAATGATTAAGATTTTAAAATAACCCCATCCCATAAAATTAACGTGACAGAATAATAGTTCATAATGATAATGCTGACGATGATAATAATAAAAAAAATAACTTTATGACAGCCCGCTATTATATAGTAAAATAATGATAACTCACAATAATAATGCTGATAATAATAATAAATAAAAAAAACATTTAGGGTAGCCGTCTGTAACACAACAAAATCATATCACAGTTCATAACGTTGTTCATTATCTGTGTTTATCAGACCTTTTCTTCTCTTTATATATATATAAAGAGAATTTAAACTATTTCCATTTACTACTGGCAGAGAAGTGTTTGTTACGAACTTACATTCTATACTAAAATAACTCAAAAACTAAAAAATATAAAAAATAAAACACTCACAAACAATTATTATATTACAATATAACAACTTTAAATTTCTATATATGTGAAGTATATAGTTTTTTTCTTCACTTGAACTCATAATTTAAAACAAAACCAATAAAAGGTAATAACAATATTCATTAAGAGAAACTTAAAGGAATAGTTAAAAATAGTTATTAATTTCATAGAAAAAGATAAATATAAAGAAAAGAAAGAAACAAAAGAGAGGATTAAAATAATATTTTTAGCTTAACATGTTTATCAAATTTTATCTTATGATTCTGATGTTTATTTTAATCTTTTTCTTTGAAGTGAATACCTATTGATAGTTTCGTAAAATTAATTTAAAATTTTATTTTGGTCGTGGTTGACTAACCCGCTAATTAAATATTCAAATAAAAGTTCTTTTTTAACACATTCTTCGCTCGCGGGTATAAAATACATGGACCTGAGATCACGGCCCCCTCCAACCTATTTGTGATTTCCATAATGACATGAGATCCGTTTGTATGTGCCAGGAGGAGACAACGTTTTTGGTCTAATCATTTCATGAATTATTTATTAAAAAATAATATAAATAATATTTTAAAATTACATCAAAGTCTTTATAGAATTGATCCTACCAGATCTCATGTCGTCATTGATCCTGGCACATGCAACCAGATCTCATGTCATCATTGATCCTGGCACATACAACCAGATCTCATGTCATCATGAAAATCACAAAGAGGTTGTAGGGTTGCTTTTAAGCCTAGGAGGCCATGATCTCGAATATAATTTATAAAATTTTATTTAATAATTTAAATTTTTATAATATATCAATTAAATGATTATGAATTAAAATCTTATCTTTATTATTTATTTCATAAAAATTAAATATAAATTTTAAATTAAAAAAATTTTTATTTATAAATATATATTAAAAAATAATATAAATTATATTTTAAAATTTTAAATTAATTTATTCACAGATGAGTAAATGGTTGAGGGCATGGTTGTTAAAATCACGTTTTGACTCGTAAAATTGTACGATTTTACGAGTCAAAACATGCATTACGGGTTGAATCGCTTGAAAGAATCGAAAATGAGTAAAATCGAGTGAAATCGTAAAAATCAGATGAAATTGCGCAAAATCATGATTTCAGGATTGATTTTGCGATTTTGATAAAATTAGGCACTGAAACAAAATCCCCCCCTCATGTCCAGCTGTCAGTTTCTGGACTATTTAATTTAATCCTTGGACTTTAATTTTCTAGCAATTTTTCTTTGTATGAGCTCCAAACTTTGGTGTTTTTTTAATTGAAACCCCGATTCCTTTAATTAATTAAATTAAAATTTAATTAAGTCCTCAAACTCATCAATTCCTTAATTAAGCTCATGATTTCATTAATTAAACTAATCCAAATTTTAATTAAATTCTCAAAGTTATTAATTCTTCAATTTCTGACCAATTCACTCTCAAATTTTATTTGAAACATGTAATTTAAGATGTTTGAACTATATATGAATTTTTATTTGAAGTATGTTTTTTAAGGTGCTTGAACTATGTATAAATTTTTATTTGAAGTATGATTTTTTTTAATGTATTTTAAAATTTCTTATGATTTTATGATTTTATAATTTGTTTTTACAATCTAAGTTTGTGAATATTTTTTTATATCATGTTAAAACCATGATTTTAACAAACTAGTGCTCAGTTACAGCAAGCAGGTAACGTGCTATCATAATTTAGGCACTTCTTGGTGGCAACGTGCACAGACATAAAGTTTTAGAACGATCTTGTTTCTTAATGGGCCAGCTAGACTTGGGCCTAATCCTGGGCTATGGGTTCTGTCTCTTCTCGATGACAATTACCTACGTATTGTTATTTGTTACTGTTAGTGCATCATAACAATTCTAATGTAGCTTCAAGTAGTGCACATCGTCCCGTTTATGAAGTATACGCTAAATATATCTTCGAAAAAAACATTAATAAACATTGAAAGTAAAACTTCAAATAAAGACACATTTTTCGGTTTTACAAATTTCACAAGATTAGTAGGGTTTGAAGCCCAATATAGTGAAACAATAAAAAATCTCAAATAAAGCCCATCTAAGCTAGACTTGCTAAGATCAAAGCCTCAGGACTTTGTACAGAAACAAGAAGCCTTTTATTGGAGCAATTCATGGTAATTATAATTTTTTTAAATTTTTTTTATCTTTTTTTCCCCAATTTAATGATTATTATTATTTTTTATAATTTATTATAGAAAGATAAAATTCAATAAAAAAGGACTAATGTGTAAAAAACAAGGAGAAAACACATGTTCGATCTCAAATTCAAACAAAAAATTCTTTTTGATTCACATACTTTTCCTTCTTCCTTTATAGACCTTTTAGTTTTTTTAAAAAAAAAAATTTAATTTTGGTTTTAATTTGTTCTTTTTTCAAGTCTATGAATTTGAGAGAGGAGAGACAAACTTGCTATAAAAAGATGAGTGAGAGTAAAAGTCATCGAATGACCATATTCTGGCAATAAAAAAGACCGATCTTAGGTACTAACGAGTTTTATTCGACAAGCTAAGCTTTATTAAAATATTTTTAGATCTTTAATTTGCTTGAAAATTATACAGGGACATAAAGAGATTTTTTTTTTATTATGTTCTTGGACCAATTTAGAGTTGTTTTAAGTTGAGAGATTGATTTGTTGATGTGATAAGGATGTTTGTTATGTATTTTTAGGTTAAAATGAGTTAAAAATAGATTTTAAAAACAAAAAAAACCCCAGCTTGATTTTCAACTACCTTTTCGATGGCCAAAATCCAGACAGGTAGATAATGATTGATGTGATTTTATTTATTAAAAATATTAGGCGACATGTCATATGCTCCTTAAAAAAAAAAAAAAAAAGGGCCTAACTCATAAACCTTGCCTCGTAAGCCCATACATGTCTGGCCTTTGATATGTTGGATCTTGTGCTAGGTCCCAACCCCTTTGTATTTTTTTATTTATATTTAAATGCACTATAAAAAAATAATATTATTTTTCAATTATTAGTTTTATATTTCTCAAATAATATTATAAGTTTTTAAGAAAATGTTAACATTTTTCCAATTATTATGTGTCTTATATGAAAAAAAAAAAAGGCTTGTGAAAACTCAATTAACATAAAATTTATGTTGTTTAAAAGTTTTAATATATTTTTGATATGTTTGTATCATGTTTATCAATAAATTATTTGTCTTGAATGATTTACAAAATACTGAGACCGAGTTTTAATTTCCTTAAAATTTACTTTTAAAACCATGTTGGATTTTTGTTTAAAAATCATACTTGCATTTTAAAAACATGTTTTAATTAAAATAATCTAGAGAAGTATTAATAATAAAAAAATAGAGTTTAGAATGGAGAAATATATTTTTTTCCTCTTATTTCAAATAACTAAATTTTTGTTTCAATAGAGTATAAAATATTATTTTGGTTAAAAACTATTAAAATTTAATTAAATGAAAACAATTAAACAATTACACGGGCACGAGATCAAATAAGTTAATATAATTATTATTATTATTATTATTATTATTATTGAATTATTTTATTAAACACTCGTGTTGAATTTTCCCCCACTTCAAAAAATATTTTTTAAAAATATAACATCATCTTGCAAATGCTTTTATGTTACAAATTAATTTTTTATCCAACGCACGGAGAAAAAAATATCACATGCTTAACACGGGGTATATATAACTGCTATAAATTGTTTTATACTTTAAATAAAAATCGAATAGCAGACTCCATTTATTTTGTGAAACATGCACACATAAAATCAAGCCTGGAATAATTATTTGATTATATAAAAGAAATGGTTTGAGACCAGCTATCCTTGAAACCTTGTCGTGGAACAAACTCATACTAGGAGAAAGGATATGTTTCGTTCATCGCAGGTAAATTATCCGGCAACATGTGCTAGGCCATAAACCCTTCAGACATTGCGACCATCACCACTATCATCACGCTTGATTGATAGCATGGGTGCGAGTTAGCGCATAATAATGGCTAGCTAGAAGACACAGTAAGATCTCTAAACCATGCTGACATGACGGATGCCATACAGGGGATTTGGCATGGATGAAGCTGATACAGAAGGCTACTGTCTCCTATGTTATTACAAATCAAGACAGACATTTAAACATACAAAATCACTTATGTGTCTTCACATACAAATGGAAAGCTTTATTACATTCTCATACTTAACAGCTATGATAAATGCATTTAATTTGCTCCGCATCACCAATCCAAACTCCATGGTAGATGATAAACATATATAAGCATGGATGAAGTTACATTGGAAAGGAAAATTCAGTTCTTAAACATGCCCAGACAGGTCTCAGTTGCAAGCCCATGGTTCCAGAACTTCTGGTAGTGCTCACTGTAAGCAAAGTTCCCATACAGAGCAGGGTGATCATCATCAATTAGCGACGGGGCTGGTCGAATAACTGCATCAGGTGATGGGCAGTAGAATGTAGGGATAGAGATCCTCTCCTTGTCGCGGTCCACCACAGCCCGGTGGAGCACACTCCTGTAACGATCATTGCTAATGACCAACAAAGACAGAAACTTAGATGGATCACAAGCAACAGTTTATTGCTTAGCAAGACAAAACAAGATAACTATCTAACAAATATTTTGATTCTGAAATGGCAGCCTAACTCGCCCGCAAATGGTTTACTTTTACAGTTGACTGGGTTTGAATCAATGGCGGTCGAACTCTTTTTTGTTTGTGTCCTTTACAAACACAGATATTTTCATATCAATTTACAAAGTAAATTTCTTTTTTTGGAGCATCCAAATACACATTCTACGCACACCGACTTGATTGTGTTGTCTTCGTTGTTTTATAGTACAAAGATGCCATTACCTAGTCCGTCGTCCCTTGAAACCATGGAGTTGTTTTCATTTTTTGGATACTTTGATCATCCTCTTTGGGTCAAAACGCATCCTCTAGGGACCCGTGTGAGGCTCGCCTTGGTTTCATTTTTTTCTCCAATACTTTTCTCTAATTTATTTTTTCCATCTGATTCAATTTATATATTTTTCTTCATTTTATTTTCTAAGAATGTGTTAAATTATCTATGTTTCTCTTTCTTTTTCCAAGCGCTTTAAATCTTTCCCTTCCCTCTTGCATTTCTTAAAAGACAGCAATGTCAATATAGTTAGAGAGTGTATTGTTTTTTATTTGAAAATATCTCTTCCCTTGCTTGCCTTTCCTCTATTTTATTTTTTATATTTTTTAAGAATGCACTTAATTAGAAAAAAGTAATTTTCATAAATAATTTAATGTGTTTTTCTTTTATGAATTAATCAAACACACGCACAATTTCTTGAATTTTTTTTTCATATTTATGTGAAAAATATTGTACAAGTTTTTTCAAGTTGGGTTGGACATGGGTATGCGTATCAGACACACACCTTTTACTTTAATTAGATCCCGAGTCTCACCAACATAGGTAAGTATCATGTTCAAACAATCGGAGAGATGGATGGGGATTTGGGAAATGGCTCGTGGGGTCGCCCAAACCGAGAAAAAAAAAGTTCATAGGACCAAAAGGTAATCGAACCATTCCTACTGCAGTACTGCAGGTATGGATCATGGAGCGTTCATCTAGAGTTGTGTGTGGAACAAGGAAAAGAAAAAATCGTATTTATGGGAGAAGGGCAAATCAAGCACTCCTAGTCTTTTCCTTACCTGTATCTGATCCCCAATGTTGACAATAAACGTATATGGAATCGGGTTTGTAGCAACCCGTTTGTCATTTCGAAGCACCAGCAAGCCCGGCACATCATCCTGGAGAAGTAAGGTGATGGCATTAGGATAGTGATTAACATCCATACGTGAGCTCTGGGTGTGGACATGGAGGATAGTAATTAACATCCATATGCTATCCATGCTTGCTCAATGCCTTACTGATGTAATCTGTTTCAAGACATAAGCTCTCTGATATTGCTTCTAGCAGTCTGAGTGATAATTCCCTAGCATTCCTGCAATACTCGGCAACATCCTTTCTGCACACCACAAAGTTCTGTTAACCAAGAAAGCAAAGACAGGAAAATCTCAAAATACATACAAAAATGTAATCAATTAGAGAGAATTTCGTTCTCCATATATATAGGTATGGGGTACGTGCCTGAAAGATGGAGGGCTGCTTGGCCATTCATGAATTTAGTCTTCCAGTGGGTAGCAGTGAAGTCTTTGGAAATCCCTCCAACTGGATACAATTTCAGTTTTCACATTGAAGCTAGTGGAGAGCCTTGTTGTCTTCGTAGGATCATCAGAGTAATTCTCCAGCCTCTCTCTCTCTCTGTCAGATGGATAGATTCCTTGGAAACGCGTAGCGTGCCATCAATCACCTTGTCCGGAATTCCATGGTTTTTAACCTTCAGAAAATAAAAAATTTAAACGAAATGATCACCATAATATAATTTACAATGTCTCATCAAATCTAAAACTAAATTTTCGAATGAAGCAAGAAGCAAATATACGTGCCTGAAAGAAACCATGGGTTTGGCAAGCTTGGGCTATCTCCCCGACAATGCTAGAGCGGTTAGGACCTTCAAGGCCTTGGAGATCAATTAGAGGTACAGAACCATCCGACGACAGAACTTCACTAAGTTTTGGTCGGTCAGATACAGGTCTGATGTAATTTGAGGGAACATAGCCTTGCAATAGATACAAGATCAGATAAGAGTACTGGCTTTCCAGTAGCCATTGCATGCAGTCACCTAATTGATCCTGCCTTCTGAAGATTTTCAGGCTGTGTGCTGGTACGTGAGAGGGGTGAGCTAGGTCATATATATATATATATATATATAGACTGGGGCCTTTTTATTTTTGTAACAGGCCTGTAAACGTCAGTGTAGCGTACAGTTCGGAGGAATCTCTCATCACCCCCTTGAATTCACGTGGGCCTCCTTTGTACTATGCATAGGATTTACTGATAGGCATAGGCATAGGCATGAGAGAAGGAATCCCCCAGTTTTCTGCAAAAGTTAAAACTGCAAATTTGGTAGCGCTCAGGATTATCGATTATCCACGTAAGAGACTAAGACCTGCTTCTTATAATTAAAAAAATACGCTTCCGAGATCTAATAATTTTCATGTTTCAAATATTCACATTCTTGAAAAAGAAAAGAAAAGAATGTGAATATTTGAAACATGAAAATTATTATTTTTAAAATATTAATTATTTTTATTATGTTTATTATGGGGTTAGAGCGATTTACTTTCATCATATAGCAAATTTTAAAATTTATAAACAACAATTTTTATAAAAAATTTTAAAATTTTCATTTTTTTCTTGTAATAAATATAAATAAAGAGTTTGGAGAGAAAAAAATAAAAAAGAAGAAGAATTTTTTCTAATTAATTTTTTTTAATATCAAATTGATATTTATAAAAAAAATAATATCTTTTAAAATTAATATATATATATATATATATAGAAATTTAAAAGCATATCTTTACAGAGTATCTATAAAACTCAGCGTGTGATTGTGTGTTTGGGTGGGTTTTTTTTTTTTTAAAAAATATACAAATAACCATTTTAAAGCATAAACCATACTTTCTAAAAGAAAAAATACATGTTTTTTATTGAAAAAAACCCCATCTCCTGCCCAAATAGATCAATATATCTATATAATTCATAATACAACATTTCAGTCAAATTAAAAAAATAACTTGACAATAGCTACCAAGCATAATTAATTAATTAATTAATTTTCAAAATTAATTAATTAATTAAATTAAATCGAAAAGAAAAAATAATTTATTTTTTATAATGACAAGTGCATTATGAAAACTAATTTCCCTCCAAATCTTTTTATTCAATATCAAAATCTATTGATTTGATAATCTTCACTTCATTATAAAGTACAATAAACTATTATAACATTTTTTGTGTGTAAGAATAACATATCACCATCATCATTACTCATCGTTGAATGTTTTGGCAAAATAAATTGAAAGATTTAGCCGTCTTTGGACGCTAGCATCTTTCAGAGGAGGCAATAAAATTGTTAGGCTATTGGCTTTGGACTTCACCTTTCTAACACAAAAAAGTCTTCTCCAGTTGTTGGCAACACAACATGACGGCAGGAAAGTTTGATCTACTGAGCTCAGTTGCGAGTTTGCGTTTTAATTGTTCCCATCAGTAGTTGTTTTAGCTAGGAACTCCTTTTTCTTTCTTCCTCTTGAATTACGCAGATACGTGTGCGCTTCTCCGCTTTTTCTTCATAAACCGCCACGTAGCGGTATTCTTCTCCACGCTGGCATAAAACTGTCCACTCTTTCCAGTTTACCCTTACGTACATAAACGCTACCGTATAGAACCGATCCTTCTCAAAGAGCCACGTCACCAAAGGACCCCACACGCAATATTGGCTTTTACGGACTTAACCATGAGAGCTAGGAGTTTGTGGTGGAGATTTGAAGATGGAGTGAGGTGAGCCAAAATGGGTAAAAAGTGCAGGGGTGTGCTGTGCTTTAGACTAATCCGCCACTAAATAATTGCCACATGGCATTATCTCTCCCATCTCTCCCTCATAGTTCAGCCTTCAACTTCAATAGCAGCCTCAAATAATAAGAATTAATAAAAACAAAAATAAATCCACAAAAAATTATAGTGGCTGAGATTGTTCCTTGGTGTAGTTTCTGGTGTTATAGGTCTCACCGAAACTTGGCTTTCGCTTCTCTCTGCTTCTACTTCTACTTCTGCTTCTTCTTCTTCTTCTTCAGTTCTCTCTCAACACAGAGTTTGCCTTTTTCCTTTCCCCCCTAATTTCCGATCCACCATTGCCTGAAACAGTGAGTTCTCAATTGAGCTAGGTGTGTGCATGATCGCGAACTCTATCAGTACTTCTACGGCTTTACTTCAACATGGCTTTCTCTCAAGGTACCTTCTCTCATATCTAGGTATTATTTCTTTTCACTTTCCGTTTGGTTGCCGAGAAAATTCAACCAGATTTTTCCCTCAAAATGCACCCAGATTGTTAAATCAGTGTAAATTTTCGAGATTTTACTTAAATTTTCCTCGGAATCAATTATAATGTACTGTTGAATTTATTGGAAGCTGTTTTTAGTTACTGATTTGGATTTCACTGTTTTTTTTTTCTCTTGGGAAGGAATTGGAGTCTACGCGTTCGTTTTGGTGAGGATTCTGAATAAAGGAATTTTCTTTTAAGTTGTAGCGGAGAAGCGTTATCTGTTCTGGTGGATTCTTTTATGTTCTTGAATGATTTATTATTCATACATTCTACGTTTATACTATTAGTAATATTAGTAGTATATTTATACATATACGTAGAAGTATAACTACACACAAACGGATTAAACAGAGAGACGGATCTCTATCGATTGTTGTTTTTTGTGTCTGTGTGTTTGCAGTAGTATTGAATAATCTGATTTTGTGGAGTTGAAATAAGACGGCTTTATTTGTAGTATTGAGTGTTGCAAGAAATGAAGGGAGGTTTCTTTTTTATCCGTTGCTCGTTAGAGAGGATTTGAAGCAGCGTTGGCTGCCTAAGGTCCGCTAATGGAAATATTCTCTTCCGGGGAAGACTTGGTTATTAAGGTAAAAAAAATAAATTCTATAGATTATTATTAATCTTTAACATATTTCTTTCAAGTTGAAATAGTATTAGTTTTAAGTGCTAATTTAATTTTATCTGAATTATTAAGTTGTGTTAATGATAGACAAGGAAACCATATACAATTACCAAGCAACGAGAAAGATGGACAGAGGAGGAGCATAGCAGGTTCCTAGAGGCCTTGAAGCTCTATGGACGAGCTTGGCAGCGAATTGAAGGTCTAATTTTCATATATCTTTTAATTTTTAATTTTTTTTTTGTTGAAGTGGGCTGATTTATTGTAATTTATGGAGTGTTTGTAAAATTAAACTAGGGGAATGATATGGGTATTCCTTATAGGAATGCATGAAATACTGTTCTTGTGTATTTTACTCTTGATTGGAGATCGGTCTCTTCTCTCTGTGTTTTCATCGTGGTGGTGTGCAGAACATATTGGTACAAAGACTGCCGTTCAGATCAGAAGTCATGCACAGAAGTTTTTTTCAAAGGTCAGTATCCGTCTGCCTCTACATCAATTGTATATTTTTCTGCTTCGATATTTTTTTATTTGGTGTATCATTGTTGATCCTTCAGTTGCATGCCTTTTTAATTGTAGAAAATTTCTATTTTAATATCATTTGCCTCAAGGTTATTTTGTCATCATATATGTAATTTGAATTTCTGGTCATTTATCTAGAAGCAAACTGTTTCTTGTGCTTGGGAGTGATTAGAGTGTATATGTTGCTCTCACACGTGCACATTGCACAACACCCTCACAGCTTATCAATTTTTTTGTGAGATTGACTGCAGAGACTATTTGCTTGGACTTATTTGAACTTATAATTGACTACATCCATGCACAAGAGTTAATAATATTTAACTTGCCTTTTTTGAGGAAGAGCAGAGATGGATATTGAGGTTTGTTTGTTACTCCCACCTTTTATCCTTCATCTTTCAGAACATCCTCCCATAAAATATTTCTCTCCATAGATGCTTGGTCATTAAGTAGTCAGGGAAAGTTAGAGAAAAGAAAAGGGTGTTTGAAACACAGTTTTTTTTCCCTGAAATAGAACTAGTAGTTAGTTACACAATGTGCTTAGAAGCCCAAGGAAAATTGCACCTTCAGGTTTTTAAGCAGTTTACACACCATCAGTCAATATCTTTGATTAAGTATCTATTAGTGAGATAACTATTGGGGAAATTTTGCTTTTTGTATGTTGTTTTCCCTTTTACAGTCTCTGCAGTCATGTAGGTGGTACCTTTGTCTGTTACAACAGGCAAACTTCATATTGACCTTTTTAGGTAAGCTGAGATTTGGGAAACTAAATTTGACATATGCTGTGGAGAATATAGGCTCATGTCAGCCAACATTTTCTACTTTGGAAAAATTCGGTACTATTCCAAAATCAAACCCATGATCATTAAAGGTTTGAAATGGGCATGGAGATTTTTGTGCTGACAAAATCTGCTTCCAATAATACATGAGGGTTGGAAGTTTCATTTTGGGTTATTTATTATACCTGGACTGGAGTATCTGAAATTCCCTGATGCTTTCTTTCTATTATGACCACCTTCCACTATTGAATGTCATCCAGATCACTGCACTAGCTTGTCAATGTAGCTACTTGGATTTGATCTTATATCATCGGGTGGAAGTTCATTGTAATCCACGATGCTGTTAATTTTTTTGTGCTGACATATGGTGGTGCTGATGACTACCTAGTTTTCTTTTCTTACCACTTTTTAATAGGAATCTGTGTACTCTGTGCTGTTATGAAGATTATATCTGAACCATGTGTTGTTCTATACCAAGCCATTAAAACGTCAGTCAACACCAATGTTTGATAGACATACACTACATTGAAAGGCACTAACTTCTAAGAAAGGTTCCTACTGGAGTTCAGAAGGATCTAGCATACTTTCATATGGTTATACTGTGTTTAGTCAGTTCCATAGAATAATGAACAACACATAGGAGATTGATGATCATTTTGGCAGTGGCACTTGAGAAATCTGGATCTTTGATTAGTGACAACAGTGAACTTGCTAATCAATTATGTTAACATTCATTCATGAAATAAAGTTATATGACCTCGTTCAAATAGCCACTTCAGTAGATCTTGGCTGTTTTTTGTAGCCCTTTTGTGGATTATGGCAGTAGGACCTGGTTATGAATATTTGAGAAAGTTAATGGGAGAGGGGCATGCTTGCTCTAGTAATCAACAAGCTTGTCCGGTCTTATTTGGACGGGTGACCCCAATTTTTGTTCAAAAAATTGCTTCTTACCTTTTTCTGACAGTCAAATCCACCCGTCTTCCTTGAAGAGCAGATTACCATGATGGTGTGAATGAAGTCCAGGATTTTTTTGTTATCAACCTTGGGTTGTTTTCCACAGGTAGATTTCCCTTCTTTTAAAAGACGAAAGGTAGCATTGATTTTTGCTAAAAAGAGTAAAATAACTGATTTCAAGATTTTAGTCAACATATTAGTTTCAAATGAAGTCGCCATGTGAACAGAAATTGGTATCCCAAGCTAGTAATGTGTGAAGATATACAGTCTCCTTGATATTACTTATTGTTCAGTCAGAAATTGGAACCAGCATACTCTTATCGTTTATTTTCCTACATAATCTGTCAAGATTCTGAATTTGTTCAGTCATAATTGCACAAAAATGTGCCTATGAAAAATCTCATGGTCCGTTTCTGTCTGTCCCAACTTGATCACCATGTGTATTTTTCTGTCCTGTCAAAAAGTGGGGATGATTTTGGCCAATTAGTCAAGGTGACTGCTTGGCCAAACCAGTCCCCCCCTTTTTTTTTAAATATGAACAGTAGCGAGTGTATGAACAAATGTACTCTTTATAAATGTTCAATCAAACTAACTTTACAGCATATTCAACTGATTAGGAGAGACTAGGGAACTAAACTACTTTAGCTTCTGATTTGAAAGAGTGCCACATGATTGAAGGTGGACAGTTTTGTGAGGACTTGCAAGTTTTGGAGTTCAAGGAGTCAAGTGGGAAGGCTTTATTTCTAAAAAATGAAAGGAACGAGTATTACTTGCAAAGAAACCCCATATTCCTATGCTTATTCTGAACGAAACTTTTCATAAATGTTACAAGTAAATGTCTACTTAGGATGAGGTGGGGGGTCACTAGGCCATTGCAGAGAATCTGCATGAGAGTGCCAAATGAGCAAGTGAAGGAGGATACTATCTGAGTAGCATATTTTCTTTTCCTTTTTTGCATTAGTGCATTTTTTTTTAGAGGACCTTATGGAAACTCTTGAAAGTTGGGTGTTTTAATTTCTCATATTGAGGAGGTTGATGCGTTGGATTATTCCTTTTTTGTGTGTGTGCGCGCGTGCCGATTAGCACAGCAGGCATTGGGTGTTTAGCATGAAGATTTGGACCTAGGAACAACACTGAATGCTGTATACAGGGGCATGGAGGTAATGTCATCTCATAAAATTCTCATCTTGTCCAGCAACATTTTAGGCGATGGGTTCTGGGATAGTGGCATGATTGGATTATTGAGGTAGCAAAAATTTCTGCTGACGCTTAATGCATCTGATCTGACAATATATATCAGCCTAAATTTATTCTCCTTTTTTTTTGTTCCTGTTTTGATACTGGAAAGTTTTTTGATATGTTACTATATTTGGTTTATGGCCTATTCTTTCTCAATCAAAATAACATGCTTTCTCAGAGTTCATTGAATAGAGTTTCACACTATATATTAGAAGTTTTAGAGAAACACTTGTTCCATAATAGAATATTTTCCTGCCGAGGTGTTACCCATGATTGTGGACTACTGCCAAGTTGCGGAGCAGATCTTTTTCTTGTATTTTTCTTCTTTGTTGAGGATGTTAGCAAATATTTCCCTTGCAGTTGGAGAAGGAGGCTGTTGTTAAAGGTATTCCAAGAGGACAAGCACTTGACATAGACATTCCACCACCACGTCCCAAAAGGAAACCAAGCAATCCTTATCCTCGAAAGATAGGTGTGGGGCCTCCCGCATCACAGGTGGGAGCAAAGGATGGAAAGCTTTTAACTTCAGCTTCTTTTCCGCGTTGTAAGCAAGTTTTAGGTTTAGAGAAAGAACCACTTCCTGAGGTGAGCTGTCATTTTCTTTTGCCCCTCTTCATTCATTTAGCTGTTCCTTCCCCTTTATTACTTTCTTTATGTTTTACATTCTTCAGAAACTTAATGAAGATGAGGGGCCAACCAATGCTAAGGAAAATCAGGATGATAATCGCTCAGAAGTATTTTCCCTTCTCCAAGAACTTCACTGTTCTTCTGTACCTTCAGTCAACAAGAATTCTGTACCAACACTGGAGATTCTCAAAAAGACTAGCCCTTTCAGGGAGTTTGTATCTTCATCGAAGGAGGGAAATCATGATGCAAGTAATCAATCCTTTGTCACCGTCGAGCTTGGAGCAAATCAAAAGTTGGACAACTCTGATGTCAAACAGGATAACAGCACTAGTGAGTTTTCAAAATCAGAAAACTTTTGCTCTTTTTCTGAGAAATTGTTTCAGCAAAAGAAATCAGATGATTTTATTGGAGCATTGCGAACAGATGGGATGCAAGCCATGCAGAACTATCCAAGGCATGTCCCTGTGCACGTTCTAGATGGGAGCCTGGGAACATGTATGCAAGCTCCTCCCTCAGATTTTTCGTTTCAGGAATCCATGTTTCATCCAATAGGAGAAATTCCAGCATGTCCTAATTTATATTCACATCCTGCTGCATCCAAAACCACTGATCATCCAAATATTTCACCGAGATCCTCTATGCATCAATCATTTCCAAGTTTTCCTCCTCCCTTTACCCCAACTCATCATAATCAAGATGACTACAGATCTTTCCTCCACATATCCTCCGCTTTTTCAAGCCTCATTGTATCTACTCTGCTACAAAACCCAGCAGCCCATGCTGCAGCAAGCTTTGCATCTACCTTTTGGCCCTATGGAAATGTGGAGAGTTCTGTGGATTCTCCGGCATGTGCCCAAGGAGGTTTCCAATCCAGACAATTGAACTCTGCTCCTAGTATGGCAGCTATTGCTGCTGCTACAGTGGCAGCAGCAACCGCATGGTGGACAGCACATGGCCTACTTCCCATGTGTGCTCCTCTTCATACCTCTTTTGCCTGCCCTCCTGCATCTGCAACTGCAATTCAGTCTGTGGATACTGGTCTAGTTTCTGCAACCAAGACAGAAAAGAAGGAAACAGCCGAAAATCCTTCTTTGCAGGGACAAATACAGGACCCAGAGCACAATGAAGCTTTGCAAGCTCAAAACTCAGCATCTAAATCACCAAAGATAACATCATCAGACTCTGAAGAGAGCGGAGGCCCAAAGCTAAATACTGGACCAGAAGTTATTGATCATGAGTTGACTACAACACCTCACGAGGTCCAGGATTCAAGCCAAACAAAGAGCAGAAAACTGATTGACCGTTCTTCATGTGGTTCAAACACACCTTCTAGCAGTGAAATAGAGACAGATGCATTAGAGAAGGCTGAGAAAGGCACGGAAGAGCCAAAAGAAGATGATGCAAATCATCCAGCTTCCGAGTCTAGCTCTCGCCGCAGCAGAAGCAGTAGCAGCATGAATGATTCATGGAAAGAGGTCTCCGAAGAGGTGACTACATAGATATATTTCTCAGTTGATAAAATATATAATGGCATTCCTATGACCCAGAAGAGTAGCTTATGATTGTATTTTTTATTTTGCCTTTATCTCCACTCTTCTTATGTTACAACTTTTATCAGGGGCGGCTGGCATTTCAAGCACTCTTCGCTAGAGAGGTATTGCCCCAGAGCTTCTCACCTCTACATGATCTGAAGAGTAAGATGCACCAGAATGAAGATACTGGAGAAAAGAAAGATGCAGAGGAGAAAGATGGAGATGCATCACTGATAAATCTCAACAGTAAAACGCGGGAGTGCTGCTCTGGTCATCAAGAAGGGGAGAAGAATGCTTTGTCTAGATGTGAAAACTATGGGGAGGAGGGGCTGCTGACGATTGGGCTTGGACATGGAAAGCTTAAGGTTCGTCGAACCGGATTTAAACCTTACAAAAGGTGTTCACTGGAGGCCAAAGAAAGCAGGACCGGAACCGGCAGCTGCCAGGGCGAGGAGAAAGGCCCCAAGAGGTTACGTTTGGAAGGAGAAGCTTCAGTTTGATACTTGATATTGCTTGCTTGAACAAGGGAAAACCTTTGTTTTTGCATGTAATTTATAATTTCCTCGCTTGCCTATCATTCCTTTTATGTTTAAATTAGAGTATCTGCAACCCACAAGACTTGTCGTGTAAGTGTGTGTACTATATGTCGACATTGGCTTATTTACTTTCTTGAACCCATTACCGCAGTTAAGAACTCCGTTAAATAGACGTAGATAAGAACTTGAGAACCATTAAGTATTGAATTGGCATTCCATGGCCCTTTTCCTCCAAAGCTCATTATTATTTTCTAACATCTATATCTACTGTTCTATTCTTCCTCGTCACATTATGGTTGTGAGAAGAAAGGATGTGCTTCTGCTGGCGAGTTGCCCCTTGCCACGGAAGTGAGAAAGAAAATGGAACATTTTAGGGAAGGGTGCTATCATGGCTCTTCTAGGACGTCAAGGTGTTGGACATTTTAGGGAAGAGTACTTCGGTTTTTTATTGGGTTGTCCGGAGCTTCTGTGCTTCAGTTTATTATGTTTTGAAATGTTGTTTTTCAAGGAGGTTCTCTATTGATTAAACATGAAAGATTCAGAGAGAGTTTAGACCCATAGATTTTATACACTATCTTCTTTGGTTCTCAGGCTTCTATGAATCATCTTCGTACCATGAACATGCTACATCCTTTCTAGATCATTTCCTTATATATATATATATATATATATATATATATATATATAGATATATATATATATATATATATTCTTTGTGGCTTGCATGTTGAGACTACTTGTTTTTTTCTATTGCAATTTGGAATGCACGAGCAAGATTTTTTTGGGCTGGCCTACCATGACATGACAACCTTTGCTACACATGCATCTAAAATTTTTGTACTTACTTGTTCGATTAATCCTTTTAACTACGGTTTATTTTATCTGGTATGAAAGGAATAGCCGACTCGATCTATCAATTCTATTAAAATATATGTGAGGAGATTTTTTATCTCGTTCAATCCCATTTAATTGAGCTTGAACTAAGATATTAAATCTCAGGTTCATCAAGCACTTTCAAATGTCTTGAGGTTTCATTGTTTCTGTTTCTTTTTGGTTTTGCTGTTTTGCAGAGACCAGTCAACCAGTTGTGTGATCTTGATGAATTAGTTGATTGTTTTCTAGGTTTTTTTAATTCTTTAGATTTTTGTATAAACAATTGATTAACCACTTCTAGTTTTTCAAAAAACAGGTCGATTGATTAACCACCAGCTATTTGTGTTGGCAGCATGTTATTTTCATTTTTTATTTTATTTTAGCTTTTGTTTTACTAGTTATCTTTGGTCAGTTTGACCATAGTAGCATGCCTTTATACTTATTGAGATATGTCGCCCCTTCTTTTATGTAGTTTTTCTCTTTTATACCATTACTCTTATAAATAAAAAAAATCTTCTGGCACAGGTTGGATTTGCCTTTTCCTTTTAAATTGCATCATGTATCAACGATGATGGATAAAGAATTAACATGTGTCAACAGTCCATGTCCACCGACTGTAGATGATAGACCCCCCAGCAGTCCACGGGTACGTGTCTGAGGCTTTGCGTCAACAAGACCACTAGATGGCTGATCAAACAATCGAATAACGTGTGGGTTAGGCTCGTAATTTTGCCTCCAAATACCAGCATGCTCTCTTTGTCATCCTTGTTCTTAAAAGTGGGAATCTGCTATTCACCTCAGCATATTAGACCTTGAATACAACTGATTTGAGGAAACAATGATGAACTTAAAACTTGAAGTAAGCAAGCACTCATATTCACAATTCTTTCCAGGAAAAAAAAATGAAGAATCTGTCTTATTTACACAACTCAAACACAGACTATTCCTTTTCCAGGATGACGAGTCTGCTGTATGTTCTGTACACATACATGCATCAAAGTGCTTCTTTAGTCATGTTAGCATATTACTGTGCGCATCTATTTTACAAAACATGCAAACTTAAAATTGCATGCCACATCTGACCTTAATTTCCAGGTGATGTGTTGGTGATCTGCAGCATAGGAAAGTTTCTAAAAGTAGCTGTACACGAGTTGCATTTTACTTGGCAAGAGAATCCGAGGATTGTTCAGGAAATGGCTGCAACATTGAAAAGCGAGACCTACGAGACTGCAAGTTCAAAATGTAGCTTTTGATTCGCTTCCTACTAGCAGGAGTTAATGAAAATGGAGGGTTCAATGGGAGAGATGTTGCTTCTTCCATTATAAAATGTAGCAGAAGCATTGCTTTGGAATATGAGTTATCAGCACCACCCTTGTTCTCCATATACTCATCTACCTGAAGGAAGACAAGAACTGCCCAGCATTAATGTATTTGTAAAAGGAACAGGAAAATTGACGCTTGCAGCACAGATGTTGGTCACTTACAGCACCACTTGTCCCAACAGCAAGTGCTTTTTGGAATATCAGCTCCATGGCATCAGGCATCTCAGCAGCAGCTACAGCATATTTGACAGATGAGGAAATTGCAAATGCAGTAACACAGGGGAAAAAAAAAATACATGCACAAGAGCAGCACATTGATATAAGCCATACCATCCATGTCTCGGAGGCTATTTGATAACTTCTCTGCATGATCAAATGCAAGAATGAACCCTTTTTCTGCCCACTTGCAGGCTGATGAAGGCTCAATAAAATCCAATTTACCAATTGCAGGTGGAGTTAAATCTGTGCCTCCATAAACAAGGGCAGATTCATTGGCTGAACTGCTTTCATGTAATTTGCTCCCTCCAGTAGAGGCTACCCAGTGTTCGCAAATTTCGAGAGCTCTCTTCCATATAGCCAAAACAACAAGCTCAACTGAAAATGATTCTAGAAACATTCCTGCATCAGACTGCAAGCAACAGCAAAACTTTACATCAAAAACAGAAAGGGACCATTTCTCCAGGAAATTAAACAGTAACTAATAGACAAGATCTGTTCAAGAGCAATTGGGCATATGCAAGTATGTTTAGCAGTGGTATTATATATGTGTATCCTTTCTACTCTTCAGCTGCTTGCTGATAGCACATGAAATTTTCTGCACACATCATTGTGGTTTAGCACAAGAATTCATGTGAAATACTAAAAGTGGTTCTCGTAAGAAATAAGGTTTGTGATAATAATGCCTGGTGCCTTAATGATCAATGATGTAGGAAACAGGAATCATGTAAACACCTTAAGAACTCAAACATCACAACAAATAAAATACTATGAAAAGCAATGAGCATATAACATCTGCCATCTGCTGCAAGCTCCTTGCTTTGGGGAAAAAAATGCCAGCTCCCTTGAGTTAGTGTTTTGAACATGCTGCTCATGAAGAACTTAAGAGCAAAGCAAAAAAAAAAATTAAAAAGAAAAAACCTCTGTTCATGTAATTTTGCAACTGTATAGTACATCTGCCTCAACAGGCATCGTCTGGATTTATAATTCATTTCGTCTTTGTGCTAACCAAAGAATATGCCTAATGAGTGATGACTCTGAATTTTAACTTCCATTACATGACCCGTCCACAATTGACGGATTAATCAACAAAAGTTAGACAAGAGCTCAGCATAACATACCTAAAAACTCACCTTTTCTTGGGCTAGTTCTGCAATTTCCTGTGCATACTGATTTAAGAATTGAAGCTTAATCGAGGGATGCAGTATGGGTAGTCCTTGTGCTTCCCTTAAGATAGTTGGCACACATGACGCACTTAATGGTTCTGATCCATGAACCTCAGGATTGTTTGCACTGCCAACAGAACTACCAGTAAACTCTTTTGTTTGTGTAGCAACTGCTGTATCCTGGTTGTTCTTATGAGGTAGGTATACGGAAGCTTTGCTGGTGGAGCTATCATGCAGGGATGTCTCAAGGTAATAAGAGAAATTTTCCATTGAAGCAAAATGACGATTTACAATAACATAATCCTTCTCTATGGACTCCATTAAATCAGCAACTGAATAGAAAAGAGACAATCATTGCTTGCCATAAAAAAAAACACGAGCTTAAACTGTAACATCTAAGAAAACAAACAGAATAAAATATAATAAAAACAGACCTCGAAGCTGATCTGACAAAGATTGGCTGCCATCAGCAGATTTCCCCATCCTATCATGCACAATATTTGGCAAAGACCCATGAACACTTTCATTTCTGTCACAGACCTTTTCCAGCACTGTTAAGTTGTCATGCTCCAGTTGGGACCTTGTATTGGAAGCAGACGCATCAAACTGCCCAGCCACTGATTTCACTTGTGGAAGTGGAGAAGATTCGGCACTCACCAATAGCCTACAAAATTTTGTGCTAGTAAACATATGTAAGTAGCTTCGATATGCCAAACTGCTAATGAGCCAAAGCAGAAAGTGTCAGCATACATGAAATGCACCAATAAGAATGCATAATAAAAATGGAGGTTCAGCCTTCAGAACATTACCTTGCCTCCCCAAGGAACTTGTGATTGAAGAATTCTTTGAATGGTAACCTCTCAACTGCAAATGAAAGTTTTGAAACATTTACATGAAAATTTTGTAGGTAAGTTATAGCACTGACTATGCAGTTACCCTTGTACATTTTTAACTTGGCTTCTATAGTTCCACCACTAAACCACCCCACCAACACGCAAAGACATACACCAAGCAAGTGCACATATACAAGCACAAAAATCCACCATAGTAATCAGTACCTGGGTTTCGGCATAAAAGGCCTCTGCATAGATCAACACAATCTGGATGCAGCTCCTCCAATGCACCTTGTGGAAACCTCAGCTCTGTAGACGTCAAAATATTCTGGAAAAGCTGTGTACAGAAATAGCTGTGAGAATTAGCCTTGAGCTGCATAATGTATGGAAAAACCTAATGTTTCTCATTATGTTTGGTTTGCATATAATTCTTTTGAAACCTGATATTGACTATTGCCATCAAATGGCGGCTTCCCAGTTACCAGCTGGAATAAATTGCGCCAACACTCCATAAGTCAGCCTGCATATATGAGAAATTATGTTAATGGTAATACTTGAAAAAATTAGCTTCGGCTACTCTCAATTTCATGTAAACTCAATGTTACAATCACCTTTGCATCATACTTTTTATTCTGAATAATCTCTGGAGCCATGTATAATGGTGAGCCGCATAGTGTATCAGCCAGTCTGATGATGCCAAGGACCTGGCATATTAGAAATTCAGGGAGATGACTGAGTGTAAGAAGAATATCTCATGAACATTACGTGGCAACTTAGTATTTTAGGTTTTTTCTGTTTAGATCAATAACAGAATTTTGTCACGTTTAGCTGCTAAATGAAGTTGCTTTCACAATTTTCCCAGTGAACTAGACTTTTCTACATACTAGTTATGATGTATAGTTAACAAATACATTAGCAAAGCTACTAAAGAATTATGTTTGCACAGAGGTCTGACAATAGAAACCAGCAATGGCCCTTCCTGACCACTTCCTAGACCAAGAGCTGAACATAAATCTGCACTCAGCAGCATGTGGTGTTATGAAATGATTAAGAGGTCTCATATGGAATTGGAACGCATTATTGGAAATTGTCTCTTTGAAGGACAAAACAAAATTAGGATGTGGCTGATAAATATATAGGGGCTAGATACACCACGATGAAACGTCGAAGGCCAGCTAGATAAATGGATATTGGCAGCTTCACTTCAACTTGGTTGAGTATGCTAAAAACAAAATGACATTATATTCTTGGGGAAAATTACTAGGATTGAAAGGTAGTAGCACTTCCCTGGAAAAAAAAATCATACAACATCTAAGCATGCTTACCTTGCAAAGCCAAAATCACCTATCTTCAATTGCGGAGTTAAATCATTTGATGACAGAAGCAGGTTCTGCAAGTACGATAACTTCTCAGTTTAAAAATCACATTAGGAAGAGAGAAGCTAATTAGCTGTTAATAACCAAGGCAACAAACTGGATGGAACATAAGAGCACTGTGTGAGTAGATAAGAAACAATACGTGCAGATGCACAGGCCCTAACAAAAGGGAATTCTGTTTCCAGAATAAGATTATTCACAGCAACTGCAGCAATAAGATAATCTCATCTAAATGTTGCCAGAATAGAACTATTAAAATAATCAAGTACCTGTGGTTTCAAGTCCCTATGAATAAGATGTTTTTCTTGAAGCACTTGCAACCCATCAGCTGTATAAAAAAAGAAAATAAAGTATGTTTGTTTAGTTCCCTCGTGAACAGCAGTAAAAGGAAGGGATAAATATACTCCCAACAAATTGTTTGGGAAAAAAACTCCCAGCTTTCTAATTATGAAATACCTTGAATTAAATATCCTCTTTCCCCATTCAATTTATATTTATCATCCTTAAAACAAACTGCAAGCCATCTTAAACTTAAACAGACACCCAAATAGGTCACTATAATCAATATAACACTAATTAAACAGCCAGGAAAAAAGAATTGTTTACATTGGCAGGTACCCAGTTGCAGAAAACACCCAAAACAGTATCTTTCCATGTTCAAACGTTAAGAAATTATTTAAAAGATTCATAAAAACAGAACCACCGGAAAATTTATAAAAGCAAGATTGATAGTATAAAATTGGTCATGCAC
The DNA here is from genome assembly GCA_018804465.1 of Populus tomentosa. Taxonomy (NCBI): domain Eukaryota; kingdom Viridiplantae; phylum Streptophyta; class Magnoliopsida; order Malpighiales; family Salicaceae; genus Populus; species Populus tomentosa. The sequence continues at coordinate 6,992,098 of CM031995.1, forward strand.
AATACCCAATTGCCTCATAAAGTGCCTTGCAACAGCCTCAGTCACTTTCCCATGGCGTTGAATATAAACAGCAAGATCACCTCCCTCACAGTACTCCAGTACAAGAAATATCCTGTCCTCAGTCTAGAAAAAACGATATCGTTACAAAAAAAAAAAAAAAATCAAATAACTGCAAGAACATAAGATCTTAGTAAAAAAAAAAAAAAACACGGGTAGGGGAGGGAAGCATAGTTACCTCGATAGACTCAAAAAAGCGAATAATGTTGGGGTGATTTATAGTGCTAAGAATAGAAATTTCTTTAAGCAAATTCTCACTAACTTTTGGACTAAGCAGTTTTTTGTCAATTTCTTTAACCGCAACCTGTAAACCGGAAAAACGGTGTATAGACCTCCAAACAACGGCAAAAGAACCCCACCCGATTCTGGAGCCAAGTATATAATCACCGACCAAACGAGGCTGATAAGGTTCCATCGAAAATAAGAAACAAGTGAAGTAAGAAGAAAAAAATAGTAGTAAAAAACTGGGTGTTGGTGCAGGCGGAGGTGTGATTAAAGAGTGACGAAATATTTATAATGTTGCTGCTGCTGCTGTTTCATGTAGTTGTGTCTTGTCTTGGTGTTGCTGATCTTATGCGTGTGGTGCGGTGTTGTGTAATGCGGGGAAAAGACGCCGTTAGCCTATAGATGGATGGAATGAATGAATGAATGCCAGGACAGAGGGGATCGGAGAACGCATAGGCGACAGACAAATTATGCTCCTTTTCTTCTATTTTTTTTTTTTTTTTATTGGTTTTCGGTGTTTTAGTTTGCACTGTATAAATTCTTTTTTAGGATGTGTGTGTATATATTCAAGTAAGAGATGATGCCTTTTTAAAAAAAATTAGCACTTTACAAAGAAGAAGAGAAAGTAGAGGAAAGTAGCATGGACAACAAAGGATTTGAGTCGAGAACACAAGTTGTGGTCATTACGGCTAAAAAAAGGAACATTAATTAAGTGCATGCCTAATCACTTAGGTAGCTTTTCATTACATTACAGGAATCGTAGATATATAAAAATAATTTTAGTTGAAGAGATATATAAAA